>QGOB01002294.1:0-34294 GCA_003313055.1 Termitomyces sp. MG145 | reverse complement strand
AAGGACGGGGTGGTCCACTCAGCCCCATCGCCTCCCTTTTTCGAGCAAGACCCTATCTAATATTGAAGTAGTGCACAGCAATTTCCCAGCAACCGCCAAAGTAAACATCCTCAAGGACAGCATTCTATTACCTGAACGTCTCAAAGTAACAAAGAAAGCCCTGGAAGTTGAATGACGAAACAATACATACATCCATCGACTATATGTATTATGTCGCTGTTTTCTATGACCTTCATTTTCAATACTTCTCGAGAAATTCAGTCGACAACTCATACTTAACTGTTTAGAGCATTGTGTTTTCCTCTTTGGTCGAAGTTGCGACGTCCAACTTCGAATGTCTTTGTATGCTGGGCGAATTATGTAGATGGCGAAGGCAAATTGTCCTCCCTTGTTCCCGGGAATAGCGAGTGTGTCAAAACATATGTACATCCACCACCAGTATATGCTTACCAGAGAAGATGGATGATCCTCTCATCCGTCTTCGCTCCATTCACTCCAATCTTTCCCGCCGCTATTTACGGCAGACAATGTGTCTTCTGGCCTCCGGCCCCGACTTTGACTGTTTCGGTGAAGATCTATCAGGTCGAGCGAGAACTTGAAGAGATGAAAGGCTACATACCTTTGGTATCGCAAGTGAGGCAAGCACCTTTGCATAAATCTACATTCGTAACACTGCTTTAGAATTCCATCTCTGAATATCTCTGTTGGATGCGTAAGAAATTTCCTTCACAATTACTTAGTAGAACCGTGGAGCCTTTAAAATTTGGAAAAAAATGCGAGCAGAATACAGTCACACGAGTTCTGCTGCAATCGCTGCTACTGCGGACATGCATAAAAACGTTTCCGATAATTTCAGCCTTCATCGACAACCCAGACCGTCAAGTCGTCCTCAACCTTTCTCAAATGCTAACAGTCGAGGAAACTGGCCGCTGGTTGATGTCGCGACTGTCTACCTGTGTTGTCTCGCCTTAAAGTGCGAGCAATAAGAAGCAGGATGTGTGGTAGATTATGCTATTGATAATCTCAGCCACATGTCACATCATGTCACATTGACTTAAGCTTTCATTTCATTTATGCCGATCGCCAGGATCAATCAAGATTCAACTCAAGATCGCAAGCCTAAAGAATATCAGTCAGAGCCGATCATCTCGCTTCCACGAGCTACAGTTTTTGTGGCCCCCGCTTTCTAGTCATATTTCATTTCAATGAAAGCACTTCGAGTTCTAATTGCTGACTGCCAGTGAACCGGGTCTCCAATCCCTTGAAGGCTCAACGGGTTGAATAGACTCTGAACCTCCTGATTTTTTTTCGGCTCTTCGAAACACGATATGTCATTGACACCGCTTTGGTAGGCTTAGTCGCATGTAGAAATGCCTTCAGATGGCGTTCGGGTCTGGTGAAGACCATCGCTGGAATGACACCGGTTGTGACTGAGTACAGCACAGTCAGAAACATTCATTATTTGAATTGGAAGAAGAGACATTGGGATGCACAGCGCCCGGGAAGAGTCTTGTATGTGCAAGGAGCTGTTGTCATGTTGTCTCGATGCAATAGAATTGTACCATATTTATCCAGTCCGCGGTATGCATTTACCCTGTCACTCTTCGGAACGTATTCTTACCGAGTCAAAGCTCGCTGTAGAAATTCTTCAAACTGAAAACGAAAATTAGATTGACCGACCGAGCGATCACACCATACACCGGTATCAGGCATGGGACATGATAGGTATTTCACTATCTCTGGTTGTTCTTGTAAATTGTCGCGTCAAAAGTGTTAGTACCCCTGATTAGTGCGAGTCAGTGACTATGTGATGCAAACCCGGTAGCAGAAGAACCATCTCTGAGCACTGGTCGAATAAAGTCAGGCCTTGACGATCAGTCGCTTGGCCTTCAGCAGATTCTGACGTTAAGACGGTATGAACATTTCCGAAAGGCTATCCTCGCAAAACATATGTGGCGGCCATCTCCTCTATCGATTGACAGACAAGAAGCGTCGCTGTTAATTGGGCAGTGGTTGATTCCAATTTCGCTATTGCCGGAAAACGATATAGATCGGATGAATTCATTTGAACATCGAATATATTATTTATATGTTGCCAGGCCTCTCTTTCTCCCACCAGAACCAGTATCATCCTATTCCATCCAAGCCCACCAAGTATGTCTATATAGAAACAAAGGTAATCATCGAATCAAAAAGCGATCAACTTGTTTGCCACACACATGCTCCAAGCTATTGTGTATTCTACCTAATGATATATCGAACAAGTGGCCGTGACATTGCTTCCCGCTACTTATCTCAGACAACACAGTTACACCATGGTCGAGATCCTCCATTCCCATGGTAATGTACTCCCGAAGCCACTATGCAATATGCAAGGAGGCATGCAGGCGGAGTACAACACGGGGAGGATGGATATCGACCAAGGATTACCGCGAAGATCATGGACAATGGTGGCGGTAGACAGCCGGCGTGCGTATACATATCTATACAAGACAGAGCATAGAAGTGGGCGAATGAGCGAGTTCTATCTGACGGAAGAGGAGAATGGGTGGGTAAGGCATTGTGATATAAGCCACGAAACGTAGATGGCCTTTATGTGTTTGCGTCGAGTAACGGGTTGGTCACTCATGTCCCAAACAGGGCAAGGGTTAAAATTTAAATTGAGCTCGACCCTCTTTTTTTCCTGAGCCATGCATCGGTTCGGGGTCCGATTCGTCGCTTCGCTCCACCTCTCCGAGTCCCGATTCGTCGTTCTGCTCCAACTGTACGTCAAAGACTTCCATTCATTTCCAAGCATGTGCACGCTTGTCCACTTCCATGACCTTACATCATCCCCGTTATCTTTCTATATCGAAGCAGTCCGATATATCGTTCCTCGTGGTACTTTCTCGTCACTCACGGCGATCTCGGTGATTTTTGATTCATTATCATTTCTTCTGCGCCCATACAAAGTCTCCACGGATCCGACGGGAATGGGAACACTTTCAAACAGGCACACCCTATCAGCTGGCGCCTTCGTTCACTATTTCCGAAGACAGGACCACCACATGAGATCCTATCAGCTTCTTTCTCCTCAAAATGATTTTCCTTGGCCACCAATGGATTCTTTCCCTCTTCATTCTTAATGAGGATATTGGTATGGATGCAAACCATTTGGACCCTGACACCCCAATTTTCAAAGCGCCAAAAGATTCAACAGGCATGTGCATCGTCTTCGCTTCACATGATAATCGCCATTCGTTGACATAGGCCATATCACGAGAAATACCCGATGTACTCAGCGATATCCCTGTCTTCGTAATCTCTGTGATTACACGAACCCCTCATGGGATCCGGAAAATTGTAAAATCCAGGTGCGCCACGAGGCAGGAACAGGTGGTCCTTTTGGAGGCAAGGAAGCTCCTTGAAAGAGTGACCCTGTCATAACTGATGGTTCAATATGCTACGACTGGCTCACGCACATCTTCAATCCCCGTTCAATCCTCGGTAAATTCCATCCTGTTTTTTCCGAGTTCATCTATTTTTCCAAAGTACTTGACAATCACGAACGCATGGGCTCAACAAAGGACACGTCCAGGCTCTATGCAACAGAGTTTCATTATATTTAATTGTCTTCTTTTCATTCACTTTCTCGATATTCTATACAGTGAACAAAATTGACTGTCTGGCTGTGATATACATGATACATGTATGGCGGCACTTCTTTCAAGAGCCGAAATTCCTAGGTCTGAAGACACACGTAGCAGTCACATAGAACAACGATTCTGAAGACGATGAGTCGCAATTGGGACCTGATTATAAGTACAGCAATAATGTGGTCCCAAGGTACAACCTCACCTTCGATGTCGTCGTCCAATCTGAGTAAAATGTTTACTTGTGGCAAGGTCGGCTTTCCTCCGTAAGTGTTTCAACAGAATTCTAGAAGATGCCCGTATTCGTGGATGCCCTACCATCCCCACGCAACATCTTCAGCCTCTCAGGAGCCGTGAGATTGGGGGCCCTTCAGAGCCGTGAGATTGGAGCAGATCTGACTTCAAGGTACTGTTGGCCTAATAAAAAAGTGACCAGCGTGCCCGAGACTGGACAATAGAGTCCGACAGAGAGTGAGAAAGTCCCACCACAAACCAAATCGAGTTATTAGAGTGTGAAATGGTGATGCGTCAAAGGATCCAATAGACGATAAAAAAATAACGACTGTCGTGACACTGGTGACTCCACTGCTCCCAATACGGACCCATGACACCGACTTCCACTCTTGAACCCTTTTTCCCCATTTTGCGCTGTTCACATTGGATCTTTCAAAGATCTTTGCATATGGTCAAAAAATTTCTGAGTAGCACGCGGCATCCCTCTTCACGGCAGCCCAAGCTTAACGTGGCTGGGCCTCCGGCCCATAATGGAAAGAGACCCTTGAGAGATTTTCTCCGTCTTCATTTGCTTCGAAGGTAGGGAAGATTACTGATCAATGTAGCCGGAGAACGTCAAGGAATGAAACACATCCACTGTTTCTCGATAGCGTACAGCAGTGAGCAGAACCAGTTTTGTACATTCCTTCTATGTGTTGAAACACGCTGTAATTGGATATTTGAATCAACAGGGAAACGCAGAGACCCTCTAGGGATGTACAAGTGTAGCGCAGGTGGTAGGAAGCGCGTAGTCTCCGCTCGTTGGTCGCGGCAACAATGGCATGTTCATGAACAATCTACGCTGTCGAGCCAAGAGGTTGATAGTCTCAAGCCTGTATGAATACCCCGGCCCTGGATAAGTGCATCAGCTAGTGATAACATATGGTAGTTCTCCAATGATATGGCGAGTGGAGGTAGATCATCCAGGTGAGTCCAGCGTCCCCACAATCAATTCACAACGTCGAATCGGATTGATACTTTTTGCCAGCCCGGAACAACTCTCGACATGGAGTAAAACTGAGGGAATAACCCTTTCTACCCCAAGCTCGGATTCAGAGTCAACTTACGTCGAATTAGATCAAGACAGAACTCAGCTCTGTGAAATATTCAGTTGGTGACAACATCATTCTGTTGACAAAATAGAGTTACCGTGCTGCAGACGCATGAAGTTAACCGATTCGAAGGCATGCAGACTATTCGTTTTTATGACGGTCGGGCTGGAAGATTTGAACGATTACTGCTCTTATCCTTTCTAAGGACTCGAAATATCCCGATTACCCAATAATGTGGCGGGTGGAGGTAAAGAACGACAGTAAGTCGGACGTCTACTTGTTTCAATGTACAACGTCAGGCTATATCTTAATTAGTGGCTCAGACAGACCGTGGAATCGTGGCCCGGGAACGCAATTTTCAATTCCAAACTGGAAAAAATATTACTCTTCCTGTCTAGCTGGAATTCAGGATCGACTTACGTCGAGTTACATCATGAAGAACGTAAGTCGGGCCCGTAAAACATCTAGCAGTCGGTGATAACATATTTCTGGACTAGATTGAATTATCATCTTTAGCGTGGCAGATGGAGAACGAAAATGATAGTCTATTGAATACATGCCGAGTGTCCTTTCATTACAGAGATTCAAGGATTATTGCTCTTATCCTTGATGGCTGCTCAAGAAGTCTCAGCCTTACAAGAGACGCAACAGCTGGAGCAACAGGCCTTATCAGATGGTACCCACCAATGCGGGGTGGACATTGAAGACATGCTCATTATCAGCTGCCAGTGACAAGACAAGGTTGAAAGGGAGAATTTGGCCAGGCTCAAAGCCCGTTAGATAAATCTCCTCACAATTAGGCATTTGCTGAGGACTATTACTCTTCCTGCCTAGCTAGGGACTTATGCCTTTTTTGAAGGCAAGGCTTGGCCTGCGATATATGTATCAGAGGATAATACTGTCAACTGATTGGAGTCACTCAAGAATATTGTGTGGCGGATGGCATTCAAGTTGGTGTGTTGGAGTGTCGGAGGCATATTGAAATATCCACCCATCCATTCATATCATCCTCGACATGTCTTCAGGTATGGAAGACAAGACTTGTTCATGTCGGAAGCATGAAGTTGATACTGCAGAGCCAGCTAAGGTCCACAACCCCTAATATATGTAAACTAGGAAGCTACACAAAAGTTATAGGATGGCAGCAACATAGAAGTGTAGAAAATAGACCGTTTATATAGGATATCATAGGCAGGATCAGAATATAGTTTCATTATTGAGCGATGGGAAAAGAATCCGATAGTAGAGCAAGACGAATGACAATTGACCCTTATGAAGAGCAAAAGTGACAAGTCAACGACTTGGCCGCCACAATCCAGTGCACGCTGCGTATACTCGGGGGCTGTCGTGCGTCCTTCATTGTGGTGAACAGTGGCATTACGTCACGTCGATTCGAGGGAAGTTGACGCGCTGTCGATTGTGCTCTTCCATCCAGCTTGTCTTTCCTTGGCTTCCGTCCAGAGTTCCTGTCCTATCAAACAAGAGGGCCCTGAAACACATCATCGCTTAGCAACATCGCATATAAAGGGACTCTAGAATTACGAAGTTGTGGTTTAGAGTTACTTCTGGTATGTTGGCCACTCTTGTCCTCAACCACTTACATACCAGCAACAGCCGAGGAGAGCCTCAAAGAACGCGTCTGAGAATGTCGGATAACTGGCCAGTTTCCCTTGAACTGAAGGATCCATATCTCTGATGTAATTAAACATTGACATCGAGACCTGATGCAGATGCATCTGGCAAGACAAGCCTTTACACATGGCGGGCATGATTGTCCTTGTTCATTTACTACATCAGAATCAAACTGGAGGATAGTGAGTCCATACCATTCCTTTGACTTTGGATCGTGATAAATTCCACTAGTTAACCTCAGCGATACACACTCTCATCAGTCCGGGAAACACATCGACCAGAAGGACGGTGTAATGGGGAGAAGCGAGAGTTTTGTACGGCGAGCATAGATTTATGGCATGTTCACTTCCTCCGTATGACGTTGAACCAAAGAATTAATATTTTTCGCCATCCAGCAAGAACTTACAACCTTCTAACGCTAAGTTGTAGTGAGAAGTAATCCCAGCGATGGACTCAACTGTCGTGGAGTCTCATGAGGTATATGTTGGGCCCTCGTCGTGAACCTAAGGTGCCATATTCCTATACAACATGTAATTCCAGGGAAAACGTGAATCAATCCCCCACCTTCCCGAGCTGTTACTCCATAGATCAGTGGCCTCGTGTGCCTCCCGGACACCCATGTCACTAAGGAACCAAGCGCTATAAGTTCTTTGACTTCCATGCAGCGTGGATTAGCGAATGTCTCTGCCTAGAGCACTCTAGAATGGCCTTCGTATCGAATCGTTGTATTCCGTGGGGGCAAAACATTTGGTATAGTGTCCTTGTCCGGCTAGGCATCCATGAATCTGTTACACAAGCGAAAGTAAAACTTCGAGCACTCTAATCTTTTGCTCTCTACATGGTTTTTCTCTATTGAGATAGATATCCCCTTATTACATGCTTGCTCAACACTCCCTCGTCGTGTCTCTCGAAAGTATTGCGTGCTCGTTTGTGGTCATTTCACAGGGTTAAGAAATGTCAATCCGTGAAGAGCCGTTGGAGTTGTGGGTGACAGCATTGGATCAAGCAAGCCCGCTTAAAGTTTCGTTGTTGTGTCCAAAGGTATCGACAAAGTTCCCCCTCTTTTCCGCACAATCACAACACAATCTGACCAACGATCTTGTGAGTACTTGGTGCCGCCTTTCGTATTATACAGATCTTTCGGAGGGGCTAATCTAACCCGGCTTCACATCTTTGGTCATCACTTGTCGGCTGCACCTGTGCGCTGCCTGCAAGAATTCCTGTATAATTAGAGCTTATCACCGACGACGTTCCCGAGGTATGCTCAGAGTGTCTGTCAAAAGAATTAGCTGTTGGCCATATTAGCACTCGTTCATGGAAACCTTTGGCCAGGCGACTCGGCATTCCGAGGGCCCTGCAGGCCAACATTTTCACTATTGTATCCGTGATTCCGTAATTAGAAGCTGAGTTGACTCGCTCACATTGAGGTAAGATTTTGATAAATTGCCAATGCTCCAGTTCCACTGTAATGTCGCCGCTCCAGACCTCATTATATTTTCAATCGCTATAATCGTCATTCGTTGAACCTTCTCATCCGCAATCGAATCTCCGTTATTAGCCAATAGTTGGACCTATTTCAAGGTATCTCTGCGAACATGGCATCAGTTTCTCTATCGCACCTTCAATTTGGATCACGTTGATTGTGTATGTAACTTATAAATGTCGACTTCGATTCTGACTGAAACAAGGGATTTTGACTCTTGCTCCTTTTCATAATAAATATTCAATTTATCCAGGTGAGAAGCATGAAAATGACGAAGCGTAATGTATATTACACAGTGGAATAGGTATCACTCTGAAGTTTGGCAGTCATATGGCAGGAGGCGGCGCTACCCAAAAGTAAATTGGAAGGCATTTCCTGGTTGGTTACCATAAGTACTTTACCAACTTTGCAAGTCGGATTTTTGGTTTCGATGATGGTAATATTGGCATTGCCAACGCTCCTGGCTTTCTTCGGCTTTGGGCATTCGGGGCTCCAGTGACCATTCTCACCACAATAATTGCAAGTGTCATCTGGTTTTGGCTTGCGTTTCCTCTGTTGATTCCTTGTTGACTTCGAATTAAGGTTACCCCCACTGGAGTTATTATTGCCTTTTGAGACAAATGCCACAGTTTTTGCCGTAGCATTTTCCTCGTGAGTCATGCGCTTGTAAATGAGCATTAATTCCATGGAGACGTCATCCAACTTGAGAGCTTGCCCTCAAAGCAACAAGTCGGTTTAATTACTTCCCAGGCAGGCAAGTATGGCAGTGATGGTAATATGGCATTAATGATGGTATGATCATCCATTTTATGGCCAGCCTCAAGGAAATGATAAAATAGAATCCAATATGATCAGAGATAGAGGTGTGTCTGTCCCATTTCTTTGCACAGAGCTGCTGATAATAACAGTGAACATTTACAACACTTTGTTGCTCTACAAAAGGTGGTGTGTAATTGATCCAAAATGGACATAGAACTTTTACAGTTGATAATGGATTTGCACTGGGCATATTTGACAGTATTGCAAATCAATTCCTTTGCTGTATTGCCTTTATTGAGCCAGCAGTCATATTTCTCCATAAGACTTTTCCCAAGCAATATATTCCTTGGACTGGAGTACATCCATGAATTCTTGACCATCCTTTTGGGTGCTAACCAAAGGTCTGCCCTCACTAGGACAGGTGGATGTGATGAGATCAGGAAATTCAGAAGGGGGTTTGATAAAGCATAATTCATGACCAGATACAACACTCCAGAGAGACTTGGCTTGTAAAGTGGTGATGTGTCTACCCAGTGCTTAGCTGCCATGCAGGGAACAACCAACAAGACCAACCAGTGAATTAGCAAGCTGGGGACTTGGTAGTGAGAGACCTGTTAGGATAACAAAGTCAGTAATGGGAATAGTGGATGGTAAAGACAGTAGTTGTTAAGATGTGGTTAAAAAAGTTGTTGACTGGAACTAAAGACCAAAGATGTTAGCATGGTTCTGAAGGGAGACATAGCAAAGTGATGGCTAGCTGAAGGTGCTAGCAGTGATGAGGCTTCAATGAATATTACCCCTTTTCAAGAGGTAATGGGAAAATTAACAACTAGAGTCTTAATGACTAGGAACTGCAGAGGGATCTTAACAGCTGTTTCTTAATGTCAGGAAGAGGGCTTTGATCCTGGTAGGGATAAAAGTGAGGTCTAAGGCAGATGCTGGGCAGAGAAACCAACTTGTTTTGCTAGCTACTTTGGAGGGGGTATATATACTGTTTGTATGTATTATGTCTAAAAAGGGAAACTAATAAGTTTTCCTAGTCCATTGTAGTTATCAATATAATAGACTGGCCTGTAATAGAGTCGTTAAGCAACTACACATCAAAAGATGTATTTAGTAATGATGAAATATTTAAAATACAGTTCATAAGTCCAAAAATGACCCAAACTCCAGTGCAAAGTGATTACTATATCCTCCTTTTCTGAAGGTAAGACAACAGTTAGTAGTATGTTTTTGATGGTGATATAGTCGATAAATGACAGTTGCATTAGGTTACTTGGAGCTTTTTTCAACAGAACAGCCTGTCAGTGACAAAATGTGATCTGCATTGTCCATTCTTGGTCAAAACCACCTTCCTCTACTTTTCTCCAAGTGCTTACTCAGTCCCCATTTCTCCCTTAACAACTCTGCTAGCACAATCCTCACTCTTGCTCTGCATTAATATGAATGACAATCATGTTGCATAGCTTATAATGATACCACCACACTCAAGTGGGATGAGAGCCACCCTAGGGAATCAGCCCAGTACTTCAAGGAGCTAGATTACCTTCTAGCAAACTGCTCCATTACCAATAATAACCAAAAGAAAGAATATGCTGCCCAGTATATCTCATACAATACTGCTAAAACCTGGCTAGGCCTGCCAGAATTTAGTGATGAATGTTTAGTGCCTGGTGACACTCTGTGACTTCACACATACAAATAATAAACAGCAGTGGTTCTGCACTTATACCCTGGTGCAGAAGAATCAGCACATTACATGCTTGGTGACCTGGAATGTTTAGTCACACAAACATTCTCTGGTGGAATAACTACACTAGGCCATTTTTTGGACTACTATTATGACTTTCACTGAATTGCTAGATGACTTTTAGCCAAAGGTAAGATCTATTGTAATGAGGAAATAATACCTGTTCTAACAAGGAATCTCTACCTCTCTCTGGTCCAAAATTGTTAGGTGTTTAGAAATAATGCTTTCTAATCATCATCTTGAAGATGCCTATGAAGTAGGTCAAGTATTTGATGCTGCTAAATGGGTACTTGAAGACACTGACACTGACACAGGCTTAACAAAAATTGCTGCAAATGGCACTTCCTCTGCCACCTCTACTCCTAATGCCCCAGCCATTACAAACACTTAAAAAGAACCCTTGGATACTGCAACTGCTGTTATTGTTAATGCCTTAGCTCACATGAAGAAACAAATAGAAGCTGTATTAAGCACAAATAGTGCTCAGCATAGGCTGTTTCATCTTGCTAGTGATGGCTGCCATTTCTGCAACAACACTGGCCATACTATGGTCCAAGGCAATTGTGTGCACTTAGAAAGCTTTATTTAGCAGGGTAAAAGTTGTCAAAATACTGAAGAAAAAATAGTCCTGCCATTGGGTGCTATGATTTCTAACTACTCCAGTAAATGACTATATATAGACCATGTCAACAAATGGCACTGGTAGCACCCTAATCAGATTGTTACTAGACACCTTTCTGCTAATGCTCATTCAGATAATAAGTAAGCCACACTCTGACTGTAATGCATTGTGCTATGTAGCCTTACACACACAAGCCATAAGTCAGAACCTGTCTATTGGGTCTGCCTATAGTGTGCAAAATAAAACTATTGAGGTTACATAATTGTAACCTTAATATATATATAAGTTTAAATATTAAGTAATTGTTTAATAAAATATTAATAATAATTTGGTAATGAGCACCCTTGTTACATTTTCCCCTCTTGAGACCCTCAAGGTCTCATAAGCAATATGCTTGTGCAAGTGCAAGTGATTTTGGAGTGAGAACTAGCATCTTACCCTTGAAGCTTTACTGGAGCACAATTGCTCCCTCCACATGGGTGCAGAGCTGGGTAAGTGATTCATTGTTGCGCAGCCAAATGCTGAGCAGGTTGCTCAAAGAGTTGAAGTGTGCATTGGGGGCAGACTTTGAGTGGATTTCCTTCAGCTTTGCCCACATTGCAGCTGGATCATCTTGGATTGCGTCCATGTGGATCTTATTACTTTTGTCAAGCCATTGATAGATTTTGCCAGTACCTCTGTCACTTTGGAGCTGGTAGGAATGTATTGTGGCAATATGTAGCTGTAGGGTCACTACTGATCTTGGGGCGACTCTCCAGACCGGTGGCAATTTGAACAGCACTCACAGGCATATGTAAGACATCCATACATTGCCTTTTCCCATTTGATGTATTTAATTGTGCCAAGTTTTTACATCAGCAATCAAGAAGCAGTGATGGTATTGTCCATTATGTGTTATGCAGCGACAGGAATTCACTAAGCATGGAGTGCTTTGACATTTGAAAATGGAGTGAGTAATAAGCTGTTCTTCAGTGTAAGTCTTGAGGCTGGGGCCCATAACCTGTTGCAGCAAATTGTGCACAGGGAAGGGAGACTGAGACTGAAGGTGACAGGCAGTATGAGCTAGAGATTTGTGGTATCAGAATAAGAATATATTAGACCATATGTATACACATACCTAGAGATTTGTGGTATCATAATGAGAACCACAAATCTCTAGGGGATAAAATTTGTCTACCTAATCACATGAGATGAAGGAGAATGATCAAAAGGCAAGAAACAACAAAGGCAACAAAGAGCAAAGTGGCATTATGCTAGAGAGAGCAAATGGCAGAAGCATTACCAATCTTTTCAGGCAGAACTTTGCTCTTAAGCATAGCATACAAGCCAAGGATGGCTATAATGGGAAATTCTATTTTGTTCTATAGTAACAAAGTAACAGAATATTTATACCAGTAAAAGTAATGTAACCTAGAAGGAGTAGTTGCCAAATAGGCAAAGAGGGCCATGGTCTTGGCTGCTGATTTGAATAGATAGAGAAACACATGCCAAGGGGGGCCATTATTGAATAAAAAAAGGTCAAGAATATAAATGATGAATAATTCAGGTTGGATTCATATAATTTCTGAGGACATAGGGGCTGCTAACCATGTCAGCTAAGGCAGCTATAAAGAGTAGTGTTGTCCAGAGTCATCTAGTTGTTAAGACATTTGTTGGTAGTATTTACTATTGTTAAGAGAGATTTGCTCATGTCCATGCAGGCAGCATTACCTGTTCTGCCCAATTAGATACAGTCAGATTTAATAAGTTGGATCTGATTAGATAAGGTTGGATTGGGGTTAGATTGGTTGGTGTTCTTAGATATTTTAGAATTATTTTTATCTTGCTGTTAGTGCTAGATGGGTCTTATTATCTATTCTCAACTGAAATTCTGACTATTCTTAGTCAACAGGAAAATCTGCTAAGTCTCATGACCATTAGATGTGGTCTGTCCATTATTGGTCTGTATGTTAATCCCAACAGTCTATAAAAACCCAGTGAAATCTGCACTTTGATGTTTCATTTCTTCTCTTTTCTCATCATCTTACTATGTTAACCTCTATCTTCTTTGACTATGCTATAACTTTTGCTTGCTTGGCAGCTGCCTAAAAGTTCCTTGAGAAGGCCTCCAAGGTCATTACAATGAGGCTGAGAATGTGGCTGAGCTGCAAATGACAGTATGTACTAACAGTGTTGCTAAGTGTTGTTAAGGTATTTGTATAGCTTTTTAAAGACCTTTCTTTTGACAACTAGTTTTTCTTTCAGCACACAATCAAAGATTCACTAGCATTAGCTGGTAACTGGATGAGAGCAGACTGTGAGGAGGGATTGAGCCATGAGAGAGGGACTGTTGGCAGTGTGGGTGGGGAGTCTCCTGTATTGTCAAGAACTCCTGCAGCTCCCAAATGTAGGGCTGAGGCAGATATAAAAAGGATGAGAATACTGAAGGTAAGCTAATGGTATCATTTATGGTTAATGGTGCTATGGTGATAGTGGCCATTTGCAGAAGTTGTTAAAGAAGAAGGAGAGGGAGAGGGAAGAGGACAAAGATGAGGAGGTACTGGTAAGCTTGCATTTGTGAGTCACTAATAGTTGATAGCTAATAGCTTATTCTAGACTCTAGGAAAAGGAAAGGAGAAGGGCAAGGCCAAGGTGTTGTTTGAAGACAAGAAGAACAATGAAGTAAGTTCCTTTTTGTTAATGGTCACCATTTGGGCTAACAATTGTTGCTTCAGTTTTTGCCTCCTAAGTTCTTTAATGACTAGGAATTGAAAAAGCTCTTAAAGGAGCACCTTTCTTCATTAGTCCTGGACATTGGCTTGGGTGCTAAGGAGCAGGTTGGCAGAAAGGAGAAGAAACTCATGGCTCCTGCCATAAGGACTGCATTTTGTGACAGAGTGAGCATAATAAGTGATGGGCTTTATCTTAACAGTCTTTTTTCTCATGGTTGTTAGTAGTGCAATGGTTGCTGGGCTATTAATGATCCAGAAGGTTGCTGGTATCTGACTGACACCTTCCCTTGCTTCAGATGCAACAAGGCCAGCAAGAAATGCTCAGCATATGGGCAGTTGTTATGGGGCTAGTGTGAGAGTCACAAAGGAAAAAAAGTGGAGGATGCAGCCCTAGTCAAGGCCACCCAGAGGTTCTTGAAAGGACAGAGAGAGCTAGCAGCAGATGGTAAGCCCATCTTTGTTAAGAAAGCCACCATCCTTCTCCTTACAAGGCAGGAGAGGACATTAATGGAGAGGTGGATACTGGCAAAGAAGGGTACCATTAGGAGTCAGGTCAGTGGTAGAGTCTGATAAGGACAAAGTTGAAAGAGTGGTGACTCCTCCTGAGGAGAGGGCTGCAATTGCAATGGCAGTTGCTAGGAGTCTGGAAGCAAGGAAAGAGCTTGTGAAGATCAGCCTAGTAGCTAGTCTAAGCAGTATCTGGTAAGCACTTTTTCTCATTCTACTTTCTTGAAGTCCCTAACTAAACAGTCTCTTCTTTAATGACAGGCCAGTAGAGCTTGGAGATGCCAAAGGTAGAGATGAGGGATGAGACTAGAGAGCAAGAGTCTTGAGAGTCAGTAAGTATTTTTTAATTACTTTTCTGCTATGGCTAATAGCTTTCAGTAGTTGTTGATGTTTGTGGCTCCTCAGGAAAGTATTGAGGAGAAGGAAATCTAGTGGTTGGAAGAAGACCTCTAAATCCCATTACTGTTTGACTCCAAGGAGGATTTGGAGCAGTATAGGACACAGGCAGCAGAAATTTGTTGCTTGATGAGGAGGGAAGCAGAGATGGTGTAGAACAATCTGTGAGCAGCATAAGCTTATTACAATATGCTGATGAGGGCTTGTCAAGTCCTTTAATGCCACTAAGATGATTATGACATATTCATTGCCTAGCAGGTCAAGGCAGGGATGATGACAGAGCAATGGAGAGAGCCCAGGAATGGGGAGCTGCCCTTGGACAATGACTTTCTTTTCCCTAGCACTTAAAAAAACATTTTTACATTAGTTTCAATAGCTTCTTGTACATTGACCCCCTTAAAGGGTCTTTAAAATGTAAATATTTGCAAAGCCAGAATTGTTGCTTGCATAGCAATTAAGGTTACCAAGACATCCAACTCACATAGGATGTAAGCATCTTTGCAGCTGTGCATTATCACTACTAACAGGCCTATATAACAGGGTTACATTTTCTTGTTATGTGTTATTTCAATATGAGTGTTCCTCATTAAGACCAAGTCTTCTGGCTGAAAGTTGTAGTTTCTGATAGCAGCAGCATGTTCTTGTTTGAAATGGAGGGTAGATAAATGTTGAGTGCATGTAAACACTCCAGATCTTTTTGACAGCACTGGAAGTCTATAGCACATCTAGCAATCAGGTTGGTAGACATTAGCAAGGCATTTAGTGGTGGTTGCAGGTATGTGGCTTCCACTATATCTGCTAGAAAAGGAGGGTGGGTCTCAGTGGCAGCATAGTATGAGAAACAGCTCATGCATTTTTGGACTGTAATGTGCTTGGACCAAAAGACAGTGTGTGTGGCAATGCTCCATCAGAATGGGATACCATTAATGGCTTTGAAGAGGGCTTGCCTAACATTGAAGTGTGGTCATTCAATACTGTAAGCTTATTAATTGTAGCCAAATATCTAGATGTGGTTCAAGTGATATTTCTTAGCAAGGATAGCAATAGCTTTGATAATAGAAGGGCCATTATTAGTAACAATCTCTCTAAGCACACTCCAGCAACAGATAACATCTTTAAATAGCCATTTAGCAATTGTATTGGTATTTTTCATAACAAGCATGTGGAACTTGGAGTAATGGATTAACAAACAGTGCCTCTGGATCATGTACTTGGACTTGTTGGATGGCAGCATGTGTCATGATATACACATGACTACCTTAGCTAGCACACCTGTCAGGTCCTGCTGACAATGGGGGCTCAGCTACACTGGCAAGTCCTTACTAGGCAAGCTCGGGAGGCTAAGTACAAGTCCAGGGCTTATCAGAAGCTCCGGTGCAACTACAAGTGGCCCAGGATCAAGTCCAGATGCTCCGGAGTACGAGTAGTGCACACATGCGCAGGTAGGAGTGCTCTGGGTTGAAGAGCACAAGTTCAGGGAGTGGAGTTGTTTAATGGGAGGTGAGGGAGGACGGAAAAGATAAGATTGATTGGAAATGGAAGTAAGTTTGGAAATTGATAGTGATGAGTACAAAACAGATAGGAGATAGATTGATCAGGAAATTGGGAGATGATAAGAGATATGGAACTGGAGATAGAGATAGAGAGGGAGAGATATGAGACAGGAGATAGAGAGATAGAGGAAGAGATACAGAACAGGAATATGAGTCACAGGACAGAAGTATGAGGTGCAGAGACGAGATACGAGAGACAAGATGAGAGAGATAGATGGAGGCACAAAACTAGACTGGAACAAAAATGAACACTATGGTGAATATCAAGACTCCCGACTTGTATGCTATCCTACGATTTGTATATTACCCTCCTTTTAAGTCCCAGGACAGGGTCCCAGCCTGGGATTGTGGCATCTGATTATTCTCCGGCTAAGTTCCAGGGCAAGTTCTCAGCCCCGGAGTCGTGACATTTGTTGGGGCATGTTGGCATGGGCTGTGGCTGCTTTGCATAGGGCAGGTTGGCAGTCATGGTGCGCAATAGCACCACAGGAGCAGGTGTGGAGCCTGGTGACGTGCCAACAGTTTGCAGGAGGAATGTTACGTGATGGCTGGGGTGCCGGTGGTTCGGATATATCTGATGACAGGGAAGCTTTGAGGTGATGTGTCAGCTGAGATGCCAGAGTTCGGTGATGCCCAGGGGTCTGTCCAGGAATGGCCGAGGGTGTTGCTGGTGTGGCCTTGTGAGGTTGTTGGTGGCCCTGGAGGTGTGGGGAGTAGGGAGGAGGTGTGTGCTGAGGTCAGAGCAGCGTATGAGGGTCCAGAGTTGGCGGGGTCATGACAACACCCTGATCAGTAGAGTAGTTCCCTTATCTTAGTCCATTCCATTCTCAGGTATGTTACTGCATTACATATATATATAACTGTTACAATATATTTTGTTCTCAGACTTATTGCCGTACTGCGTTGCAATTCACAGGCAATAGCTTAACACTTGGACTAAGATCTTCTTTGTTTTTGTGGGTGGCAGAATTTTTTTTTTTTTGGCATGATGTTAGAGACTGCAATGTCACAGCCAATTGAATCACAGACTCTGGAGGAGCATGTGGTACAGGCAGTATTCAAGGCTGAGGGATAGTTTGGTTGGGCAGCTTAATGAGAGCATAGCCGAGGTGTGGTTGGCATTGGAGACTTGGATGGCTACCCTCAAACTTGTGGCTCAAAAGTGGTAACCCCTTCCAGCACCTATGATGGGAAGGTGAGAGTGCTGGCAGATCAGTTTATCCAGCAGGTGGAGGCAGCACAGCTGATTTCAAATGGTTTTGAGATGACTGCCAGAAGATCTTATGGGTGCAGTTGTTCCTTGTAAGGTCAGCACAGGACTGGTTGTATGTCATTACAATGGGGCTGGCAGATCCAGACCTTAATCAATAGCAATATAGTTGGAAGGCCTGAATTTCAGATTTTCAGGCTGGTTTTTGCACCCAGGACATCGCACAGGACGCTTTGACAAAGATTAGGCAGCTGCAGCAGAGTGGGAAGTCAATCATGGATTACTGTATGGCCTTTTTTGAGCTGAAGAGGAAGCTGGGGCAAGCAGACATGGAGAGCAAGTATGTGAAGGACCATTTCTGGAAGGGACTGAACCCAGCAGCAATGGAAGCGTTGGTAAACATGGACTATCAGACAGCCAAAGAAGTATGGGACATCTTGCTTTGTTAGGAGAGCAAACTGGTGGACATTGCAGCAAAATGAAAAGAGGGTTGGCACATGGGTGTGGCCCTGCAAGCTCCAGCACCAGTGGCAGTGGCCTCACTGGGCAGTGTGGCAGCCTGTTCAGCACCTCCTCCAGCACCAGCAGACCCTAACACAATGGACATTGATTGTGCCAAGGCCTCTTCAATGGTGAGGAAGTGCTTTAAGTGTAAGCAGTCAGGCCACTTCATAGCAGAGTGCCCCTTGTGAGTGGAGTCAATCCAAGCAGCAGTGAGGGAGGTAGTGGACAGGGTGCAAGGTGAGGAAGGAGCACCTGGCATGGGTTTTGTGTAGGGTTGCCCTGTGTTACTGCAATAGGTGCGACCAATCAGTTCCATGTATTGTACCCAGGTAATGAAGTTATTTTGCATGGTCTGAATGAAGTAAGTGTGAGGCAAAAGAAGCAGGCATGGTGGGGGGCAGTGATTCAAATGTGGTTGCCAAGGTCAAACTTCTCAGCATTGATGCGCTGACTTGCCACCTAGCTGCCATGCAGGAAACAACCAACAAGACCAACTAGATAGGGTAGCTAGCAAATAATAGTGTTACATGTGTGTGAGGGAAGTCAAGCAAGGTCCCAGAAACCCATTAAGAAGAAGGTGTCAGAGTTCGTAAAGAGATAGTGGTGGTAAATGGACAAGGGGTTATTGGTATGGTTGTTACTGTTGCTACTGGTTTGTAGTGCAAGAGGAGATCTGTAAAATTAAAGGACCCAGAAGGTTGTTAAGTGGTGAGGAGGTTAACAAAAATATATGAGTTGCTAGCCATAGGTGCTAGTGTTAACAAAGGCAAAGCTAGGGCACATGTATGGCGCTTAATGAAGACAGAACAAGGATTCCTGAATGGCACCTAATGAAGATGAGCAAGAGTTAAGCTTAACAAGACTGTTAAGACAAGAGAGAGAGGAGACTGGACTGGGTAAACCTAAATCAGTTGATAGCAAAGCGAGAGCAGAAAGAGATCTGAAGTGTGGTTTGAAGTAGAGACTAGACTCTGGTACAATTCAATGATTCTAGCTACTGACAGGGCAGTATTTATAGGTATGTAAGGTAGCAAAAAGGGAAAACCAGTAAGTAATGGTAAGCATAGCAGTTGCATATGATAACACATGATGGAGGCTGCTATTGAATAGGAAAATTGTAAGTAATACAAAAGGGAAAGAAAAAAAAAACAATAATTGGTAGGCCATTGAATGGTAGTGTGGTTATGATTGATCATTGGTTGCCATATGGAGGCCATGGGAGGCTGGATTGTCCAAGGTCAATGCAGTTGTTAAGGCAATTATTGGTAACACTCATTGTTGTTAAGGAAATGGCGATAACAGTTACATGTCTGTGTCACATGATTTGTCCAATTAGGTATTTTGCAATCTTGATTAGATGGAGGTCAATTAGATCAGATAAGGTTGAGTCAGTTGGCATTGTTAGTTATCTTGATTTTATTGTTAGCAGGCAGTCAGCACTGACTGGGTTGTATCACTATGGCAACACATTTTGATGGACTACATGGGCCCTCTTCCAAAGTCCCGGGGCTATGACATGATTCAGGTGGTTTGCAATAAGGCAACAAAATGTGCTCACTTTTTGGGAACCCATTCCATAAATGACATGGCTGCAATGTATGATACTCTCATGGAACATGTCTGATGTCTTCATGGCACCCCAAAGAAAGTGGTATCAAAATAGGGGTCCACAGTTTGTGGCCTGGTATGTCAAGAGGATGTGGGGGCAGCTTGAAATCAAACCAGCATTGTCAACAGCACACTATCTGCAATTAGACAGGCAGACAGAACAGATTAATCAGGAACTCATGGTGTACTTATAGGTGTTTGTCAATTACTATCAGGACAACTGGATGGACTAGTTACCATTTGCAGAATTTGCATATAACAATTGTGTGAGCTCAGCTACAGGGATGTCACCATTCTACATTGAATATGCCTATAATCCAACATTCTCTATTGACCCTGTCAACTCCCAGTCAGTCCCAAAGGCAGATGTGCACTTGGACAGGATTTGCAAAGTGCAAGGGGAACTCAGGGGGCTAACTGGTGAGGAGCAGCTGTGAGCAAGCAGTTAGGCTGGCAAGCAGGGGCAACAAGTGGGTCAGGCATGAGAGAGAACACAAGCAAAGGGACATCATCACTAAGCACTTACAGTTGGTTCAAAGAATAGGCCAGATGAACGGTGTACACAGACAGATCAGGGCACAAAGGGAAGATAGGTGCAGCAGCAGTGTTGTACAGGGGGTTTGAGAAACCAAGGGTGGTGAGGAAATGCTTGGGGAGGCAAGAGGACCACACAGTGCCCAAGGAGAATGTGTGGGGCAGGTATTAGGGTTAGAACTGCTGAGGAGAGAACTCATAAGAAGGAGGGTGTAAGGGGACGATCTCATTCCAAGGTCTCCAATTCTAGTTCTGGCTTAGTCTTAGGCATTACATCATTCTAATATACCAATGGACTGCTGGGGCTGAGCCCCCTACTTCCTCCCATCATTATTAGTTGGCTTGGCTGAGGTCATCAGACCATTACTTCCCTTTGATGTATTGATTGATGCATTCTTGCTTAGCATACCGGGGCCTGCTTACCACACATAGCATTAGTCATAGCATAGCCACCAATGTAGTATATATAAGCTGATCTGCAGGATAGAATATCCTCAGATCAATCAATAGCAGTCATACATTGGCCTTGTTGTTCCACTCCCTCTCCACTGCTTTGTCCACTGAGCTGTTGATCATCACCTCCACAGAACATTTCCACCTGGTGGCTTCCTCACTACATCTATCTTCTCCACCCCCCTCGGATCCTCTCCTAATGCCTTCAGGATGTAGTGTAGCGGCATGCAGTGTTTTCTGATGAACCTTGCTGCCCTCTGCACTAGTTTGTATAAGGGGTGTGACTCCGGCATGAATGCTATGCATGCAGCTGCCCTTATGCATATCTTCTGTATTCTCACATTCATGGGTAGGAACCCAGCATGGGCATTAAGTAGATCATCCGGTGTTGTCTTCAATGCTCCTACCACCTGTAAGGCTCCCATCCTCTGCACCCTCGCCAGCTTGGCCTTCACGCCCTTTGATCCTACCACTGTCCGTCTGTTCATCACCATGTCTGGGGTACACCACACATCCGCTGCGTAGAGCATCGCCGGGGCTACCACTGCTTCGTACAACCGCCGTGCAAACTCCCCTCTCATTCCCCCATTCACTTTCACCAGCCGCTTCGTATTTGTCAGCACCGCCATATCGCGTTCCTTTGCACGAAACCCGTTCCACATACATTCCGTGCCTCCCATTCTGCACTTCAAATCTGGTTTGGCCAGCACCCGCCACCAGTCGGGATCCAGATCATTCGATCATGATCGTGGCCCAGATATTGGGTTTATTCCCACTATCTGTCGACGTGTCCGTCGTCCTTTCTTTTGGGTTCCTCGGTGCTTTATTGGTAAGGCTTTGACCGCGTCTACAGTTTTCGACGCCCAGCTTACGGGTTTCAGCGGTTTGGTTATCTTATTTATCTTTATTTCGATTGTCATGACTACCTTTAGCTTGTCTCAGGTGAGACAGGCGTATCAGCATAGCACTGGTCCACTCAACCGGAAGAATATATAGCGAAGCCATATGTTGACCCATTTTTATGAGTATACCTTGAGTGAGAAACGAGCCTTCAGACGCATCACGAATTCAAGCCGAACCTCCATTGGCCGCGAAGCACCCTTTGAGCACTACGATTATGACATTCTGATAGCGCTTGACCATAATCCAATTCAATAGCATAATTATAATCCACTGAGTTGAGAATCGCTGCGACTGCTCGATTGTTTTGTCAGTCTTCCAACAACGACATATAGGTCCCTCACTCACCTTCAACCCTGAACATCTCGCAACAGCAAGCACAGTATGTCTAAAAGGCTGCGAGGTACCGTACGCCACCCAATCTGCGCCTCCCAGTAACAACAAAGATACAGGGATTGACCATGGCCTGCTCGATGAGATCCTATCAATCTGGTTCCGCGGCCGCCTAGGATTCCTTACGAGACGAGCTCGTTGGTGAAGTGGCCCTGAGGGATGGAGATACCGCCAACTCAAGCACTCACGGCGCAGAAGATCTATGGGTTGGATGTGGCTCAGAATTCCAATAACTTTTCTTTTACTCCTTATGGATAGGACCCACACATCGTTTTATTCACTCACAGCGCCTCATCTACCAGGTTTCGTACTAGCATATTTGGTCAACGTGAATAGTGGAATAAGACGGGAAGCAATGAGGATCTTTGGAGTCTAATAATGATTGAGAAGATAGAACAATGGCTTTCATCACCGATATGTAGGTAGGTAAATCGGACCGAGCAAACGATGGTCTTCTGAATCGAATCAGCTAATGTTTTTGCGCATCTGGTAAGCACATTCGAGCCTTAAGATGAAACTCTTTGTTCAAATGCCTCATCCTCGAAACCGAGGCTATCGCAGACCAGCCCTTCGCCAGTGCGACTCACGCTTCAGTGTTGACCACATAATCAGAAGGCGACGGATGACCAAATTTTGAATTTATGGTCTTGTTGCTCATCTGTAATACAGCGCTTGATATATCAGTGTCCTGACTGTCCAGGCGCGTAACAAAGAGCAGGTAGGTTGGTCTAGAGCCCTGAGATATGGTAAACCATTGACTTTTGTAGATGCTGCTTGAGGTTCAGCGTCTTAGTCCTAATCCCACCATAGCTTTGGTTGACGTATATGACACTGTTACAAATGGGCACGAACGACGCTCGCGTCCTTCATAAAAAGGAGTAGTCACTTGTCTCCTCTTTGGGACTGTTCTTCCCCACAAGACCTTCCTCGCTCAGGACCCAGGAGTAGCACAGATATATAACGAATCCCTCAACGCACCACGATCGCCTGCTCAATGTCTTAATTTGTACCCATCGAGTATGGTGTCTTTTCTCCAACCCTATACGAATTTGAAACTTCCATACCCCTTTTAGATCAAGTTTGGATCGTAAGAATAAGCCCTAGGACATACCGTAAATTATGCAATTTTATATCTTGGTACGGCGTATTCACCTTGCAAAGTTTTGACCTCGTTAGTTGGGATAAGTCATCAGCAATTGACTCTGCCGCCCTAAAATGCACATCCTGTCAGCAGCACTAGCCAGATTTATACTCGACTACAGAAAATCAGCGAGTCTTTTATCCTGAGAATGTGGTGGAGAGGAACGATCTTGGACGTACCAATTGAAAGAAAGGGCATGACTCAGTTTGTTCTCTATCGAAATGAGCCACTCGGACAATTTTTGGTCTCGCAATGGGCTGCAACATATATGGCTATATCTGCAATACTCAGCGAAACCTGAGCAAGAAAACACTTCCGTTAAGCCCTAGACACCTCAAGTTGTTAATGATTAAACTCAACTGCTTGCGACCGCTGACATTTTATGAAATCTACAGAGCCCTTCGAGATCGTCTCTCTCTCAAATCATACGCTGCTTCCCTACACGCCGTAGCCGCTCAGCAGTCATCTCAATCGTCAAGACTGAAATGCCTATTTGGGAATAGTAGAGAAATCTTCGCGACCAACAGCTCTTGACTTGTTGCTGAAGCATGATCTTCGGGATTGAAACGGGCCCACAAGAGCGACATTACTTCCCGCTACTCTACCCGACAACACTATGGCACTATGGTCAAGAATCCTCCTTTCTCATGGGAATGTAAGTAATTTTGAGAGCGCCTTTGAATAGGGAAAGTGACTAGCAGACAGAGGAAAACATGAAATGGATGGACCCCGCCCGACCCGAAAGGATCGCAGTAGAGATCATGGATGGTAGGCAGTAGGCACTCAATGTGCCGATGATCTGAGATGCGAAAGAACGCATGAGCGGGTTTATCCAACGAAGGAGGTGAGGAATGGTTTGGTCCACTGGCAAGACATGAGAACGGAGTACTGACTTAGGAGACATTATGTGTTTGCGCTGAGTAACGCATAGGTCAAGGAATAAAGTTCTTCTTCCTCATTTTTTTCCATATGGATTCGTTCGGCCGGGGGTCTTCATTGCTCCCACCGCACGTCAAGGACCATCATTCCTTTCTAGACGTGTAGACGCTTCCTCACTTCTCTGAACGTCTCTCGTTATCTTTTCTATATCGAATCATGTATAAGGGCGACCCAAGATTTCATCGTGAGTTCTCGCGCTGAATTCTCGTCACCCCTGCAATGTGATCGCTGAAACGTTGGGTCATCTCTTCCGTCTTCCCAGATTTATGTAAGCCACCTAGAATCCAAGGGAC
Source organism: Termitomyces sp. MG145 (assembly GCA_003313055.1). Classification (NCBI taxonomy): domain Eukaryota; kingdom Fungi; phylum Basidiomycota; class Agaricomycetes; order Agaricales; family Lyophyllaceae; genus Termitomyces; species Termitomyces sp. MG145. Next base: position 9,949 of record QGOB01002294.1, on the reverse strand, counting down.
TACTTCGTCGAATTTGTTGGCCTCCACCAATCGGCGTCTTCTCCGCTATCTTTGAATGACCCCCGTCCACCGCAACAATTCCATTGATCTCTGCAAGAATTTTTTCCTGCGAGCCACATGGATCATCAACGTTCAACCATCAAATGGATTTTTCCCTTCTAGTAAACAAGGGTACATGATGTCGACTGTGATAAATCGGGTGGGAAGAGTACCGGGTGGGAAGAGGTTGAACTACAACCTGACCATCAACCTATGGGGGGATTGACCATATCAGGACCTCCGGCAGGACTTTTCACAACTGTCTATCGTAGTTCTTGACCACCTGATCAAACCTTGTGCTCTTTCACTCAGCACAGGAACAGATGCGTTAAATGGCAAACGATTTGGTCCCTGACACGTCTGCATGATTGCGAGCCACGGGCTGCCACAGGAGATCTGAGATGCGCCACGAGGCAAGGAGATATGATACGTCCGGTTGCTGGTACGCGAGTCGTTCAGCAACAGTCGCCTTATGACAATTTGATAATCTAAGCGTGGCTTGTTCGAGTTTGCAGATACCCTATCGTCCCGACCCGTTAACATTCTCTCTAAGTGTTTGAGAGTAACGAATACGCCAACTGAGTGGACTACAATCGGTGATTTGGAATTGGAAGGAGTTTGATCATTTATCAATCATCATCGCTTCAATTGCGGGAGGTGAAGGAGACCAATTCGTTAGCTGGTTTGGTTGTAATACACCTGGGGCTTTTTCTAGAGAATGAAATTTTTCTACGTTCACTGGATAAGGGGATAATCAATCTTCCTGTCTGGTTCTTGTGAGAGTGAATGGCGGCAAAGTATAGCGCCAAAGAACGGAACGTCCAATGTCATGGAGGAGCTCGGTCTCAAAGAATATTGCAGGTCATACAATGAAAGATGACTCTTATGGAAATCGACCGACTCCTACTGAACGTACCCTCGATTTGACGTTCGATTTTGACGTGACAGGTTCACTCGTGTTTATGTTCAGAGTGTTGCACCTGATAGAGCACAGTCACTGGTGGGAAGGCAACTCGCGAAATATTTTGCAACGCGACTTTCACAACATGTTCACGATAGAGACCGACAATGCCCTCAACCAAACAGAAGGTTGAAGCAGATGTGTTTTCCCGAAACTGTGAATCGTTGGGACAACAGGCGCGTTGAGACTTGATTCTAGACAATAAAATTTCACGCAGAACATTGAATTCTGGAGTCGAGAAGAATTTGAATCCAGTGACTACGGTGCGTCAAAGAAAGAATTCGCAGCAGTAAAAAATTATAGTTGACGGCCTGTCCGTGACAATGGTGACAACAACTTCCGATTTCAAACCCATGACCATTGCAACCTCCTTTTCTCCGTATTATGGCCTGCGAAGACGGCGCTGAATAGGGTCATAACATCTATGAATGGTACACGGCCAATTTTCTTGAAGTCATGGGAGCCCAGGCCCAGCTTTGCCCAGCATTTGTCCATGGTCAATTCGCTTTCAAATTTTTCTCGTCTTCAAGCTTCAGTCCCCTCAAAAGTAAAATAGACTCCTGAATAACAATCCAGAGGACCTCGCTCGCTCGCGACGTTCAAAGCAAAAGGTGGGAAGCATGTTTACCGTTCCCTGATAGCGGACATTCGTAGATTCAGTAATCCGCGAGCCAGAACGCTGTGTCCATTCCTTTAACACGGTATATGTCTGGATAATTGGAATTCGATACTGGAACGAGATGCGTGACCGTGGCTGGCATCAACAGCGAAATGGTGGGGCTCTTTACAGGTATGCAAGCCGCCCACTGCGGCGAGCTGGAAAGCGTATTCCTTGCCAATCGATCGTGTGAACAATGGCATGTCCACAATCCATTTACAATGTTGAAATGCAAGACTGACAGTTTTCAAACACTGTCTAGCAAGAGGCTCAAGACTTGTCACTGACAACATATCCTGGCCTTGTGAAAGGCACGTCGGTCAATGGCAACAGACTTCCTCCATGAATGGTTTCCCATGATGTGGCGGGTGGAAGTAGATGATGTTGGTGAGTTGGACGTGTCCACTGTCGATTGATTTTGAAGTGGCGGATTAATACTCTCGATCAAAGGCCCATTTCTTTGGCCAACAATTTCGGCCTCGTGATTACGAACCTCGCATCGGAAGGACTATTACTTCGATTGTTTAACCAAGATTCAGAACCGAGTGACGTCGAGTTCAACAAAGACAAATCATGTCCTGCGAAATGTGAATCAGTACATTTCTGTTAGCTCATTTACTTACCCAATAATAGTGCGACAGATGGAGTACGAGGATGTCGGTGTGTCGAAGGTATATCAACATCCATGAAGTCAAAGATTCGAAACATTAATACTGCGAATCTTTCCAGCCAAGGTTTCAAGCTTTTCTTGACGTCAAATACCTGTCGAAAACTGTAACAGACTTATCAGCCAGAAAGAATACGGCTTCTATCGAGCCATTACCCAATAATGTGGCGGGTAAAGATTGAAATCATTTGTTGTCGATCTACACTCGGAACTGCGGATTGATATCTTCGACCAGCGGAAAGCCTGACTAGATGAAGCTTGGTGCCCCGACTCGTAGCTTCAGCCTAGAACTGGAGAACGCATCCTGTTTAACTAGGGACTTGCAACCTGATTTTACATGAAGAGGCTTGGCCGCCCTGTAAAATATGCGTCAGTTGGTGAAAACATACTTCTTTGAACTATTGGGGGTTACCCATAGTGGCTTTGATGTGTGTTGGAGGGATGTCGATTGCCACGGACCAAAAGATCTGAAGTATTCATACTCATACTTCTTCAGATAAAAACTATCTCTACTCCTAGTCTGACGAAGAATCCTGGCCCTGCAACGAGGCGAAAGATGCATTATAAAGTGGTAGCCGCTCGTCGATGAGTATACCGGAGGGTGGAGAGCCAGGAGGCTGAACTGCTGGTGACATATCCACTGTACAACTTGGGGATATTCTCGACCCGTCTTTAAGCATGAGATGCAAATCTCAGATATGTATGTATGGATTTGAATTTGACTGCTGGCAAGCTTCGCTTATTGTCCCGTGAAAACCTAGCGAAATGGGTACCTACACAATATATGTAAACTGATTAAACTATAACCAATCTCAAAGCTGTGTACGAATTGCGACAACATATGAGGGGTGTAAGGGTTATACGTTCCATCGTATAGGGTATCGTCGGCTATGGAATGCGTCATATGCATGAACTCGATCCAATGATCAAATAAGATGAATGAAACCGAGCTAGTAGTCATGGGTAGAACCAAGGTAGAACGGGAAATACATAGCAGTATCTGCGTGCACTCAAAAGCTCTCTTGATTTCTTTATGTGATCATGGACATCTCGTAGCCAAATCAGTTCGGGTGGGGAGTCCGTGCATCCTCGGAGCAGGTGCAAATTTGCGATAGGTTGTTTTCTTCTTTGCGTCTCCCCTCTCTAGCCTACTGAAATCCGTCACAATGGACCGAATCCAGACCTGCAGAATACGCTTCAACTAGCACCAATTCAATGAGACTGTCAAGATGGGCTTTCAAGATGGGCTAAGGAGTTGTTTTAGGCGTGGACAAGCTTTGCGCCCAGTTTCAGTGACCAACGTCAACCGAGAGAAATTGTTTGGTCTTCTTGTGTGTCCAGTGGTATGTTCATTCGTCATTTTGCAGTCCTTGCCTTGTACTGAGAGATATCGATTAATTCACTCACTCTAGCCACGAGTTTAATGGACTCAAACCGTGGCCTCCTCGCCGAGACGAACTGATCATCAGCCGGAGACGCCGGGTTCTTGTTGTATGGTCTGAGAATATCCGAGCATTGTGGACTGATAGAGGACGAGGGTCGGACATGATCTCGTTGGTTTGTTCCACTATTCATTTACAACAAAAACCGGAGGATTGACGCTCCCTGATGCCCCTAACGGGGCCCAGCTAGACTTTTTGCCTCTTTCGACGTTGGATTGGACCCATAAATCAATTCCGGAGGTATACTAATCGATCCCAGAGTCTCCGGGATACCGCAGTGCAGAGAATGGATTCTGTATGTTGAACCGCGAACTAACAGGATGTCCATCACTATTCATCATCCATATCCGGCGTTGAGAATCAATACCAATACTCGAATTCAAAATCACCTTTTATTCAAACTTGAGATAAGTGAAGGGATGATCTCCAATGATACATGTTATTGATCTTGGAATCCCTTGCTGATGAAACAAATGCTGGACCCTCAATGCAATCCCAAGCTGCCATAACCTTACATAGCATTTAATTCCAGGGCAAAATATGAAACAGTAATTGCAAACCTTTTGTCGTTACTGCAGAGAGCAGTGGGTTAAAGGATCTGCGATCCTCCTTGAACAGGTTCGCATGAACAGTATGTCCCTTCATTTCCATGCAGTGAGGATGGCTAACGCCTCTGATCAGGTCGTTCTTCTAGCTGCAGCCAGCTGATCAACGTCGAATTTTGAGTGGTTTTATATCGCGAATGGAATATGACCCCCAGACGGTACACCCACAAATATGTCACGCAAGTGATTATAAAGTTCGAGGTAACCTCCGTTGTTCTTTTCATGTCCCTTTATCAAGATTGTTACCCTTTATTACATGGGTTCTAGGAGCAGTCCAAGCACTCACTGGTTATTTGTCCCGTCATGTCTCTCGTAAATATTGTATGCTTTTTGAGGTCGTTTCACGAAGTTGAGACATGGCATTATATAGGGCTCCCGGAAAGATTATGACAACATTGAATTGTGGCCGCGAGCAAACTCAAAGTTTGGTGATGTATCCGAATGGGTCAGCCAAAGTCCCATATTTCAACGACACAAGTTGACGAGAGCAGCATCTCCTTCCATACTTCACATATAAGAAGTACCTGACCTGAGCTAGTTTAAACATCCCGGACATTGCCTCTAACTGACCGAGCCCACGCAAAGCTGATCACGATATGATGTTGCAAAGTACAGCTGATAGTATTTGTCTACTCACCCGTCACGTCATGCCAGCGCCGCGGTTGAAGATCTATAGCAAAATTTTAGACCACACCGTATCGCAGTTTCTTGATTTTAAATGGGCTGGTTTCGTGTTCGCACTGCTTGCCATGTGGGGTCATCATTTTCCGAGGAATATTTCGACTCTCGACTCAGACTTGAAGCTGCGAATGAGCCTTGCACTTTCATTCAACATCAACCACAATTGCGTCAAAGAGGCTTTGTATGCGACAATCTATTCAAACGACGAACAAATTAAGAACCCCTAGTGCAGTTGATTTTTTCGACGCTTGCAAGCATGGGCTATACTAGTCCAATCACTCGATGTGAGATTCTACACATCAGACTCACGCTCATACCCTGGTCATCGGTGTAGATATTATATAGTACCTTGATGTATAACGACACGCTCGTTGCGCTTGTTGCTGGGGCACATCCACTTTTCTTGGGCCAGAAGGGGTCGGGCTCGATGCCGATGGATTTTACTAGAGACACTGTCTCTAGGACGACACTGTTCGCAGCTCAGCACCCGTCTGGCAAATATGACGGTGTGACACCTGCCGCAGTACAAAGAGAAGGTCCTGTTCGCTGTTCTGGCTTGTCAAACATCAGCGCTTTTACATTAGCAAGGCCGTTTAAACGCGCTAAGTAATGAGCCTCCTGGATTGTGAGGTCTCTGCAGTAATACGAGCCGTCGGAGGCCGGGAGATTGTGAAGACCGAGTGCGCCACGGGTAGGGACGCAGGTTTCGTTTGAAGGTAGGACAGTCAAAGTCCTTGAAGAACAATGTCCCTACAACAGATTTTACAGAAGCAAGTCTTAGATACGTACCTTCTCAGCACGTCAATGATGCGTATCATCTACACTTCGAGTTTGATTGTTCCCCTAGAAAGTGCGACACTGGTAGCATACACATCTAAACTTTGTGTGTGATATGCATAGCGAGAGCTGAAAGAGAATTTGATTACGTTTGATTGTCTTCATTTTGTACATATCGTTTCTTCGATGGAGTTTATAGAACTTTGATTGGTCGGCTGCTTATTACACATTTCCGGCTTGATTCTAACTTATTTTCAGGGTGCAGAACAAAGTCAAGGAGCTACAATTGCGGAATTTGAGGGTAGGCTGGGGTCCGTCCCGGAGGCTGCTGATAAGAAATCGAAAATTTCTACACGGTATTGTGCCCAATAGGACAAGTAGCTTGTTACATGGAAGGGGGTAGGGGCAACTTTCCATGTAATTTTTTCAAAGACATTTGGAAAAAGGTGGTCGGGGCCTGAGCTACCCTTGAGCCTGATGGCTGATCAGTAGGGCCCATGCATTGTCCACTTGTATGGTATCTAGCCAAGTGGATGTAGAACCTGCTGCCTTGTTAGCGAAGTCCAGTGATGATGAAGACGCCATCAAGTTGAGCTCTGGGGCATCAGAGAGGGAGACAATGACACCGTATAGATGGTGAAAATAATTGATATCTTGTCGTGACAGTGACGTCCGAACGTTTCCCAATGCAGACGCATGAACCACTGACCTCCACACTGGATATTTACTGCCTCGTACCCCCCTTTCCGCGCCATAGCCTACAGAGATGTAACGGCCCCCCCTTCCGAGCTTATGGCAGCCTAGGTCCATGACTAATGCATTTTCAATCCGTTTCAAATTCGAAGTCAAAGAACATTACAGTAGATGGATCCGGAGGTTTCCTCGCGACGTGAAAGAGATGAGACGCGAAACATTCTTCAATAGCGTACAGCACAAGTTCGAGTATTCAAAGGGTAGGACAAAGTGTTCATTCCCTCCATACATATCAAGTATGTAATGGAGAAGCCGGAGTTCGGTCCTGAAACGAGATGGATGACCGTCGGTATCACCGATGTCGAGGACCTCCACGCATAGTGTGCACGTTGAAAACCATAATCTCTTCTCGTCGTCATGTGAACCATGGTATGTTCGCTATCGGTCTCATAACCCTGTCTACCTGCAGGCTGAACCTTTGTTGATAGTGTTAGAATATATTTTCTCCCCAGGAAAAACACGTCAGACAGCGACAGTACGCTGCTTCCGATAAGGACTCAGTAACGCATAGAATCACGAAGTTGGTGCGTCGAAGCGTTCACTATTGATTTACAACGTCGAACTGCGATCGTACTCTTAACCAGGCGCTGAGAAATTGGTTAGACAAAGATGGACCCGAAATTACAGCTTCGTCTGTGAAGGAAATGTAAGGAACTTACAACTGGATTTCACTTGAGGACGAAGCTTGACCCTGTGAAATATCCATCAGTACACTTCTGTCCACTGATTAAAGTTACCCAGGAATGATGCAGCAGCTGAAGAACGACCATGTTGGCGTGTCGAAGGTATGTCGACTATCCTTCACAACGTCGAACCGAAAGATCTGAAGCATTACTACTTTATCTTGTCCGATTAGGCCTCTAGATTCCGTCTTGACGCGACGACAAACCTCGGCCTCTCCAGTCATGTCTAGAGACGCATTAGCCAGCAATCTCTAGCTTAGGCTGTTGGAACTGTTTGGGTTTTCCAAAAATAACGCAGCGGATACAAGATTGCATGTCCGTCATCCATTTACAGCCTTGAGGCCAATACTCAACTTGCTAGCAATCCAATCTGGCATTGCGATAAATCTTGTATCCCTCAGAAGAGGGGCACACGAACAATTAGCTGGTGACAATCGGCTATTGTTGTTATTATTAGGAAGTATTCGAGGGCAGTATGGCGGGCAAAGCTGACGTGTTGGCAACATGTCCACTCACGGCGTTGAACTGCATATTCAAGACTATGCGGCCTACCTGAGGGCTGGGGCTTTGTTCCCGACATGATGACAAATCCTAGCCTTACAGCAGGAGCGAAAAGTCCATCATCTAGGGACAGTCCCTTGCTGGGACACCGGAGACAGTGAAATAGTGGGGGATGAGGGCGCTGAGATGTTGAAGGAATGTGCACGAACCACTTACAGTCTAGAATCGAAAGGAAACACCCTGGGCCTGTCTTCTTTCGGACTCAGAAGACCTCGTTTCCCCTTGCAAAAATACGTGTGTGTCAGTTAGTGGTAACACACTCCTGTCACAACCTGTTCAGGGTCACCAACATAGGCTCGAGACTTGAGTTTGGTATGTCGACGAATCTTGGCCCAATCAGCGACAACTGGAAAGATCGCTCAGTGTAATGCAGCGGGTGGACAACAAGGATAGTGGTGTGTTCAGCGGTAGGCCCGCCGGTCATTTACAACGTCAAACTGAAGGATTGATATATGTACCCTCGATCAAGTCTATGCAGAGAATTAAAAACGGCGTGACAAGCTTCAAGGAACTCAAACTCATCATGCCTCTCTGTCCACTGTTCGTGAAAAGGTCCTCAAACGCAGACTACGCATTAGTGGCTTTTGTTGGGTTGAGAATTTTCGGGTGCGATCATGAACGAACCGGGTTGTCCATCGTCCAGGTATAACGTCAAACACGGTAGGATGGTACTTTCAACTGGGCCCAGATGGGGTCTCGTTACCTTTCAATAACAAACTTTTGCGAGTTGTTCTCGTGCCTAGCAATACACGTATTGGCCCTGGAAATCTCGGACAGGTGGACGAAGAGTAGGCTGGACTCCCTTTAAATGAGCCTGAACTGCCAATGAGCAGCATACTATTCCAGAGTAACAAATTCGACCCTTACCGTCTCGAGCACTAGTGATTATAACATCCACCGCTCTGTTTTGCTAGGTGTTCGAGACAAGTTTCTGGCATTGCGACAAGTTTTGGCTCTCAATCCGAGAAAGCAAAATACTCACTAGCTGGGACAACTGGCTTCCGTTGAACCAGCCTGAGGATTTCCTGGAGTAGCAAATAATATCGAACGAGGATCCCTGTAACCCGACTGGGCCTGACCTTGACTGGAGTATGCTGTTATCCATTTACAATATCTGGCTGAAGGAATTAACGCTTTTTACACATCCACACAGAGCCCTTACCTTTCGTTTAACGATGAGCTGTAATGACATACCCATCTGTGCTGAAGTCTCCTATAGCCGATGAAAGTAGGAGAACCTTCGTTACTTTCATGCATCGTAGATTTCTGACATCTCTTCCTCAACCTTTTTATAGCTTCACTCAGCTTGTCACCTGATATCGAGTCCCTTTGCACCATGCAACCAGACGGTTTGTAATGTCGACGGTCTCGTCCTGCCAGTGTCCACGCATGTATTGCACGAAGTCAAAGTGGCAGTCTGATCGGCTCGTCTTTGCATGTCCGCTACTAAGATATATAGATACCTCCTTATGGCATGGGTTTTGGAACGAGTTGAGCACTCATTCGACTTGTCCCGCCATCTGTCGTGAGTCATACTTAGGCATTGGGTGCCCTTTTCGTGGACGCTTTGATATATTGAGTATAAGACTTTTGGGGGAGGCATTGGAGACAAAATGACAACATTGTTTTGTGGCCCCGAACAAGTCAGCTAAGTTTGGTTGATGTGTCCATATGGGTGATCCAAACTTTGCTCTCAATATCATCCGCTCCACAACTTCGGGAAGGCAGCCTCTTTATTTATACCTACACACTTTCATTCGAGGGGCAACATACCCAATTTCTCTGCTCCAATATGTTCTTCCGACTCACTTGGCCGGCATCCACACGTCCTGACCTGGTTATTCACCTATCACTCCCGTGACCCGTCACCACTCTAATTTAGGAGACGCTGGAACCATTCATACATAGTTGGCCTCGTGTTACAACGTGACTCATAGGCGTTTATCCTCCAAATTTTACTTCCGATTCAGCGAGAGGGTGGCTTCGTAATTAGGAGGGGTGAGGCGAGGTTAATTTTGACAAATACAAAATTTATCATAATCTCACGACGGCACACCGCAGCTTTAGCCACTGTAATGTTTTTCACGCTTTGGGACGCGCTTAGAATGGTTTTTTGTTTGAT
>QGOB01002293.1:0-17705 GCA_003313055.1 Termitomyces sp. MG145 | reverse complement strand
GGGTCTATCATGGACAAAGTCAGGTATAGGAGGGGGGGAGCCTCACCAGGTTTAGTTGTTCCTTTGTTGGAGGGTGCAGGCTCATCAACATAGAATAAGGTGTGAGGAAATTCAGCTTTAGGGAGGAGTGGCAGGTTGCATAGGTTTGGTGCATGGATGTCTGGCTTGCTCCAGCTGGCCCCAGATGTGGAAGATGCTGGGGACTGAAGTGGGCCCTAGCCTGTGATGAGAGACCAATGGTGTGGGTGGCAGGTTGGTTGAAGAGGCACCCTTCCAGGTTTAAGGATCAAAGAGTTGTGGAGGCAGCATCAAGTTCCTGCTGCTGGCATCGGGCTGGAGGTGGAGCATCATCCCAGAGCTGATTTGGTTCTTCCTGTGGTACATGGAAAGAGTGGGCGGGGTCAATGGGGTCCTCAAAGCATTGCGGTGTAGGGCTGGTATGGATTTCATTGATGAGGGCCAGGAGTTCAGCCTGAAGGGCAGCGTCCACCCAAAGAGTATTAGCAACATCGTTGAGGAGGTCACCCTTCTGGTAGCTCTTGTGGAAGTCAAGGAGGCAATTGGCCCACCGCTCCAGGGTGCTGGAGATGTTGAGTTGTCCCAGAATAATGAGGAGGGCGTGCATCCATTTGGAAAAGGCTACCAGGGTGATGCATAGCAAATGCAGGATGTCATTGTGCTGCTGGATATAGGCCTCAACCCATTGCTGGCATGCAAGAGGGGAGGATGGAGTGTGCACTGCCACAGTGGGTCAGGGGCATTGGGGAAGGTTGGTGTCAGGGTGCTCTGGGGTTGGGGCTGGGTAGGTAGGGTAGGGTCCCAGGGCAAAGAGCGCAGCACTGGCAGGGCCCTACATGCTGTGCAGGGTCTTGGGTAATTTCACTGGACAAGGTCCAGGGATACATTCCTGTATACACTAGTCTCAGGTTGTAGCACCAGTCCAAGGGTAAGCCCTGGCTGATAGAAGGTCCATATGGCATAGCGTTTGGGTCCAGGGCCCAGTGGTGCAGGGGTAAGGTGGGGTAGTGTTCAATGGATGGTGCAGGATAAGAGGTGTGGAGGGAGTTAATGGCATACAGGGCCTCAGGAATGGGTCGGCCATAGATATCGTAACCTGTGGGTGGATAGGTGTAGGTATATGTAGTCATTGAGTACGGGGTAAGGGAGTCTTGATATTATATCAGGTCTCGCTGATGACGGGGGCTCAGCTACACTGGCAAGTCCTTACTAGGTGACCTTGGGAGGCTAAGCACAAGTCTGGCACTAATTGGAAGCCCTGGTGCAGCTACAAGTGGTCCGGGGTGAAGTCTGGAAGCTCCGGGTTACAAGCAGCAACATGTGCAATGATAGGAGTGCTCTGGGTTGAGGAGCACAAGCTCAGGAAGATGAGTTTAAAGGAGGAGATGAAGGAAAATGGGGAAGATAAGATTTGATTGGAAAAGGAAATAAGTCTGGAAATTGATGGAGACAAGTATGGAACAGATATGAAATGGATTTATTAGGAGATCAGAACTAATAAGAGATATGGAACTAGAGATAGAGATGTAGAGGGAGGTATGGAACAGGAGATAGAAATGTAAAGGAAAGGATACAAAACAGGAATGCAAGTTGTGAAACAGAAGTACAAGACACAGAGATGAGATATGAGAGACAAGACAAGAAAGAAGCAGGGCATGGAACTAGACAGGAACAGAGGCAAAGACTAAGGCAATATCAAGACTACCAACTTGTATGTTATCCTACAGTCTATATATTATCCTCCAGCTAAGTCCCAGGGCAAGGTTTCATCCCTGGAGTTGTGGCATCCATTGGGGCATATTGGCACAGGGTTGTGGTTGCATTGTGTAGGGTGTGTTGGTGGTTGCGGTACACAGTAGTGGCACCACCAGTGCCATGGAAGTGGGTGTGGAGCTTGGTGGTGTGCCAATGGTTTGCAGTAAGAATGTTATGGGGTGAGCAGGAGAAATGTTATGTGATGGCCGGGATGCCAGTGTTCAGATATACTCAATGACATGGAAGCCCCAGGATGATGGGGCAGCCAAGATGCTGGGGTTTGGTGATGCCTGTGGGTTTATCTGGAGATGGCTGAGGGTGTTGCTGGTGCAGTGTTGTGAGGTTGTTAGTGGTCCCAGAGGTGTGTGGGAGGTAAGGGAGGTGTGTGCTGGGGTCGGAGCAGCATGTGAGGGTCCAGAGTTGATGGGGTTGTGACACACAGTACAAAGACTTGCTTCTTAGCTATCTGCTTTCCAATGACCATAAGGGCATCCCCAATCTGCTGATTGGTGCCCCAGATAGGTGATGTACTGGCAGTCTCCATTCACTAAGCCAACTGTGAAGGCAGCCAAGCAAGTGCTGGAGATGTCAAGGGCTTGTTTAAGGCCCTGTCTCTGATGACCAACTACATATGACACAAGAGAGTTGGGAAGTTCAAGTGCACACTCAAAACATGGGGTGCAGCTGTCTAGAGGAGGAAGATCCCAAGCATGGGGGACAGCAACAGGAGCATTATTTGTAGATTTCCCTACATGTTAGAGAATATAAGAGGTGGGGGCAGTAGGAGGTTTGGTGGACAACAAGGGCTTTGGTTGCCTTTTAGGACAAGCCACTCAAATTGACAAGGTCCCTGGAGCACTAGGACCACCAGTACTAGGTGTGGGGGCTGTTTGGGCGGCATAGGAGGCAACAGGGGTCAAAGAACAAGAAAACTCAAGGACCATGAGTCTGTGGTTGAGTCCAGCAATGAGAGTTTGCAGTCTCTCAATAGAGTTGCCAGAGTCAGCAAAAGCAGCAGAGAAGTCGGGCATAGTGTCAGTTGATGTTAGAGAGAGGTTGGAGAACTAGCTGGATAATCCACACTAGGTAGGGAATAGGATGGGTGCTGTGGGCTAGGGGTGCAGACAGTGTAGAAGATCTAACAAGCTATAAGCAGGTGCTCACATTGTGTGGGGAATACTCCATGCAAGGCAAGGTCAACCCAGATACTGGCAAGCGAGGGCAAAGGCAAATGAGCAGCAAGCAAGCAAAGGTGGCAAGGCAGGTGAGAACTCAAGAGACAACAAGCAAGGTGGGTACAACACTAAGGAGTTTACAGTCAGCTTACTGTGTAGACCAGGAAAGCACTGTTATTGTTAGGTCAAAGAGTATTCTACTCTGTTGACCTGCTTATATACATACATGGGTGCTTTACTAATGCTAATGTGGTAAGTGGTGATATGACCCAGTCAGCGCTGGTTGCCCAACACTAACAAGTCAAACCAAGCACATGACACTAGCATGTGACTATTACCGACCAACCATTACTGACACTGACTGTTATCAACAATTGTGACTGAGCCAACCTTGGACAATCCAGACCCTTCTATGGCCCCCAACCAGCAGCTGACAATCAATCGTAACTGCGTTACCAATGACCCAACCATCATAAAATTATTTTCACTTACAATTTTCACTTACAATTTTCTTTCTCAATCTACTTACAATTTTCCTATTCAATACACACACTATCACATGTGACTGCTACACTTACTATCTCTTACTGGTTTCCCCTTTTATTACCTTACATACCTTATATACCTATAAATACTGCCCTGTCAGTAGCTAATCATCATCAAATCATACCAGAGTCTAGTCCCTGTTTCAGACTATGCTCAGATCTTGTTCTTGCTCTTGCTTTGTTACCAGCTGATTTGGGTTTACCCAGTCCAGTCTCCTTCTGTTTGCTTGCTCAGCTTAACAGTCTCGTTAAACTTAGCATTCATCACCTTCATTACATGCCATACAGGTGCCCTTGTTTTGCCTTTGTTAAGCACCATATGGGTGCCCTAGTCAAGCCTTTGTTAACGCTAGCACCTACAGCTAGCAACTCATATATCTCCGTTAATGTCTCCTACATTTCTTAATGGCCTTCTGGGTCTTCATAGATCTCCCAAAACTGCTGCAATTTAGTAGTGACACAATCGGCCACACCAATACCTCTTACCTTCTTACTGACTCCAACCTCACAACTCCTTACCAGGTTTCTGGGACTTTGCTTGACTCCTCTCACACACACGTAATGCTACTACTTGCTAGCTCCCCTATCTAGTTGGTCTTTTTGGTTGTTTCCTGCACTGCAGCTAGGCAGCAAGTCAGCACATCATTCTGGAGCCCACTGTGAGGGGTTCTATAGCAAAATTCCACTGGAAACTCACCTCCAGGCTAAAAATTGCTTATGTCTTGTTATCAAATCTTTGCTCCTTGTTATTCCTTTTGACATTCCCCCTCATTCTCTGTTAACACCTTTAACAGCTCCACCTCATAACCTTGAAGAGGAACTCGCTACCGCTAGGGAACTTCTTGACATTAACAATGATATGGCATGTTCAGGATGATGCTGGGGTCATAGGAGATGCTGAGATAGTTAGCAACTTCAGCAGACATGGAGATGATCTGGGAGCCGCTATCCACTATACTGATATGACTCTATGTCTAAAGTCATAAGTCCTGGTTAAAACAAACCATACTATGTGCTGAAAACTGTAGGCATAACAGGCAGACAACTCCTCAGAAACCAGAAAACATGGGAACACTTAAATAATTCACATTGCTGAAGGGCTAATAAATCAATAGAGTATTCTGACAAGCAGGGGGACAAAAAATGGGCAATTAAATATCAATTATTATTGCTGGAATGGTGGACATAGCAGATATCTGCCAGATATCTCTAATCAAGAGATAATCAAAGAATCTGACATCTTACTCCATGGAATAAAAAGATAGGAAGGTCCGGAATATGAAATCATTGAAATAGGAAAAAGGGGAACCATAGGAATAAGGGGGAATAGTCCGGAACAAGGAGAAAGAATTTTAGGAATGATTCTGACTAGGGGAAAGACCCATAAGGAAAGATGATCAAAAGAGGAAATGTGGTTGCCAACATCACCACTGCCACTATTGTTAATGCTCTGGCATGCATGGAGGAAAAGATGGCTGCATTGACTGCTGGTAACAGTTCTCAGTCCTGCGCCTCTCGACCTCCCAGCGACAGCTGCCACTTCTGCAGCAAAACTGGTCATACCATGGTATGAGGCAATTGCGTTAAGCTGGAAAGCTTTATCAGTCAAGGCAAGATCCATCAGAATCACAAGGGCAAGGTTGTCTTACCATCTGGCACTATGATCCCCAACTACATCAGCAAACAGCTATATATGAAACATATCAACAAATGGCACAGGCTGAACCTGAACCAGCTTCTTACTGGCCACCTCAGTGCTAACACTAATTCAGATGTGGAACAGCTCCAAGGCATGTTGCAGATGTTTATTCACAAGGTCTTGCAACCAGAAACTGCTACCTCAGGAACATTATCCAGGGAGGAATGTGTCGCTGCCTTAGAATGGGAACTTTATGCTCTCTGCCACCCTGCAGAAGTCTTTGATGGTATCAAGATCCCTTGTGCTAAAGGATATTGACTGGTTCCTCCTAAAGCTGCTAACGACCCCACCCCTGCCAGTTCTCCTGCCATTAACAAACAATCTGCCCCTGCCAGTTCTCCTTCTGCTAATGAACAATCTGCCCCAGTCCCTGCTACTGGTACCGCTAAAGCCTCTGAGCCTCCTGTCATTAACAATGCTCCCACATTTGATCTCCCTGTTCACCTATATTCTGGTATCTCATCTCACTATCAGCCTCCAACCAATCAAAACTTTGGAGCCCCAGATGAACACCCCAATGCTGCTTACCAAAGTATGACTATTTGACCAGGTACTCCAGACCAAGCTTACCATCTCTGTCAGAAAACTGTGCTCCCTCTCTAATGACATCTGGAACCAGTTCAGAAATGCCATTACGCCTAAATGATCCACACCTCCTAACATTACTGCTTTCCAAGAATCTACCAATGTCCTTGACAATGCTCAGCCTTCATTTTTCCCTTAACAATGCCCCCACTACCAACTCTCTGCTTTACAGATGCCACTAGAGCCCAGGTCACTTCAATAGACCCTGTGGAAGCATACATCAAATTGCTACTGCCTAGCAAGGAACCAGTTACATTAATGGTTGCTCAGGAATCTCAGACAATTTGGACCATCATGCTCCTGGTCAATAACCACGAGGAAATCCAATGTATTGTAGTACTTGGCTAAAGCAAGATACTGTAGTTCTGGGGCTTGGTAGCAAATCACACTAAACCATTCTAAAGCAACAAGTTTTTGTATTGATATGTATATACTAGTTTCCTGACTATAAGTCTGAAAACTAAAGTAGAGGTTTCTCAATGAACTCCAGCCTAGGTGATTCACTCCCTGGGAACCACTGAGCCTTTATCCACTAATTGCCCGTCGATTCTAACCTATTTCTACTCTATTTATACTGTTCTAATGGGTGCACAGACCATCTTTCCATGTGACTTGAGAATTCTATAAGTAGATTACTATATCCCTTTTCCATTGAATTCCCTTGAAACATTGCCTATTTTCCGTCCATCCGCCATGTTCAGTTACCAATAAGTTAATTGATAACCCTTTCCTGCATAGAACATGATAGACTCATGAAGAATCTCCGGAGTTTCACTGTTTCCATGAAACACTCATGTTCTGAGGAGGGAACAATAACATCGGTCCCTCCTGCTGCCTCAAGACCTAATATTCTGTCCCTTCCACCTATCCCTTCATATTCCATGACTTCTGATGCTTCTGGGGCTTGCCTGACAAGTCCTAGAGTCACCATATTCCGGAGTTCTTCTACTTCCAGGAAAACATTCATGTTTCTTGGAAGGACATGAATGTACTTGTTCCAGCTGTTTGAAACATACTAGGAACATATTCATCCGATACCCTTCCTCCTAACATTCATATTTCCAGGTAGTCCGATGTCCTGACTTTTCCTGAGCCAGCCCCTTTCCTTCTGTCCTCTAGAGTATCTGATAGTTCACCTTGTTCTGACATACCAAATACTCTCCTGAACTCAGAGCTTTCCCCAGCTCTTCCTAAATCTTTCTACTTTGTTCCCTATGTTTCCTGATCTTCCTTCGATCATTATTGATCCATCCCATTCATTCCGGTGGGAACCACATTTCCTCTTTTGATCATCTTTCCTTATGGGTCTTTCCCCTAGTCAGAATCATTCCTAAAATTCTTTCTCCTTGTTCCGGACTATTCCCCCTTATTCCTATGGTTCCCCTTTTTCCTATTTCGATGATTTCATATTCCGGACCTTCCTATCTTTTTATTCCATGGAGTAAGATGTCAGATTCTTTGATTATCTCTTGATTAGAGATATCTGGCAGATATCTGCTATGTCCACCATTCCAGCAATAATAATTGATATTTAATTGCCCATTTTTTGTCCCCCTGCTTGTCAGAATACTCTATTGATTTATTAGCCCTTCAGCAATGTGAATTATTTAAGTGTTCCCATGTTTTCTGGTTTCTGAGGAGTTGTCTGCCTGTTATGCCTACAGTTTTCAGCACATAGTATGGTTTGTTTTAACCAGGACTTATGACTTTAGACATAGAGTCATATCAGTATAGTGGATAGCGGCTCCCAGATCATCTCCATGTCTGCTGAAGTTGCTAACTATCTCAGCATCTCCTATGACCCCAGCATCATCCTGAACATGCAGAGCGCTAATGGTACTATGGACAAGTCCCTTGGTCTAGCTCGTAATGTCCCTTGCACCGTTGGTGGTATCACATTGTACCTACAGATTCATGTTCTACGCTCCCCCACTTACAATATTCTGCTTGGTCGCCTCTTCAATGTCCTTACCAAGAGTACTATTGACACTCTTAGCAAAATGGAAACCACAATAATGATAATGTACCTCAATACCAGGCTTTGTTGCACCATCCCTACATTTTCCCACAGTCAGCACAAGCAACAGAAGGTTCAGCCCAAGTATAGTGCAGGACCGCCCCATTGCTTTTGCCACCACCCTCACAGTTAATGACTCTGAGGAAGACTTAGTGGTCATCCTCAAATACAACCACCAAAAGCACTCCATTATAGTGCAATTGCATACTCTGCTTGACCCCAAAATATTAGAAAACCCAAAAACAGTTACCGACAATCTCTCTCTTGCTTATTTATATGTGACTGCTAGCAACCTTACCAAGACCATTATCCTGCCATGCTCTTATTTCATTTCCACTAGTCTCTCTGATCCTTTAATTCTTGGCCAAGCATCTGGAAGGTTCAATACCCCCTCAGCCTCCATTTACATTAACGTCCCCTTCCCTGCTGTTTATGCCTCCACCAAGCCAAAGCGCAAAGGAGTCCAAGTCAAGAAGAAATATAAGCCAGTTGCTTTGAAGACTAAAGCCAGGTTAGCAAAGACTTTTGAATTGAATAACACATCCTTGGCAACCCCTTAGAAAACATACCTAAGCTCAATCCTAATCCCCCCCGCCTTTTGTTAAGATGCAGTTGTTAAGCAACGTTGTGCAAGTGCCATGATGATCTACTGAGCATTTACCCCTTTTAACCCATTTATTTCTTTTGCTTTGATCACTTTGCCCCTTTGTTTGTTTCTGTTCACACTTTCTCAGACTGCTATCTTAGCAGTCAGACCAGACTTCAAGAAAAGTTGTTATTTAAAGAAACTCCTTAAGGGAATTAGTCTGCAAGGACAAGTTCAAGAATAAACTAAATAAAATGTTTTTTTTAAGAACTGTCAGAGGTGAAGTCATTGTTGGTTTGGATTGGCAGATTGCCTGATTCCTCCTAATACTCCTCTGTCATCCTCACCTCCAACTGCCACACAAGAAAGGTGTTGCAGTTGTCCTGGTACTGTAAAAGGGGCCCCTGCCTGCATCAACAAACTAAACCAAGCCTGCACCACCCACAGATTGTTCTCCACCGCCACCATCTCCCTCCCCATCAGCTGGCAGATCTTGGCTGCCCTTGACTGGTACTTCTCCAAGTCACCCTGAGAATTGAAGGGGAGCAGGACTGGCAAGTCCTCTCCCAACCATTGGATCTCCTCCTCCTTGACAGTTGGTTGAGGATGAGTCCTGAAGTCTGATGGCTGGAAGAAATTGTTAAGGCCCTGTCCCCTCTGGCACTTTGCTGCTGCCCAAGCTCCGCTTGATGGCCTTAGCTACCGCTGCTCTCTCCTCTGAGGAGGAGTGTTATCTTCTTAATGGTGGGCACCCTGCCATCCACCACTATCTCTTGCTGCTCCTCTAAGTATCTCTGAGCAGCCTTGACCAAAGCCGCGTTCTCTGCCTTCTTCCCCTTATGGCCCCCACAACAACCTTGCAATGATTGCCCATGTGCCAAGCACCCCTTACTTGCCTCATTGCACCAGTAACAGGGGAAAGTACTGGAGGAGTACCAGCACCCTTCTGCATTGTTAATGGCCCAGCACCCATTGCACTACCAACAAAATTGTTAAGTCAACCAAATAATTGTTAAGGAATGGCAGAGGAACTCTTACCACCCCAACCCATTCTTGAAACACCACCCTTGCAGCAGGGGCCACCAATTTCCTCCCCTTCCTGCCAACCTGCTCACCTGCGCCTGCTCCCATATCCAGAACTACTGAGGGCAAGCGCCCATGCAGCAACCTCTTGAGCTCCCAGTTGTTGAATGATGCAGTACCATTAATGATACAAGGCCCTATACCTCTCCTTTGCTCTCATCATCACTGATTGTTGCCCTCTTCTTGCCCTTGCCTTTCTGAGAAGGAGTCTAAAAGTGTCATTAATAATGGACCATTATTGCTCAAGGTGGAGACTTACCAGTTCATTGTTGTCATCCTCATCCACACACTCTTTGCCCTTCAGAGACCGCTGTTACCAGTTGCCATTGATACCTTACCAACCATAACAAAACCATGGAACTTACCTTGGGAATTGTCATTGTTTTTGGCCTTGTTCCAGCCCCTTGCTTTGGAGTCTTTAGAGCCTGGGGTAACGCTGGTGACTCCACTCCAGCATTACTGACAGCTCTGCCCTGCCAACTTGAGTCCTCACCATTGTCCTCCCTTGTCTTTCTGCCTGTGGCTGCTAACAGCTCCTTAATTGGGTGCTGAAAGAAAAACTGGTCATCAAAGGAAAGTTCCTCAAATGACTAGAAGTACCCTTAACAATGCCGCTAAGTCAATAGCAGCACCATTAGCGCTTACCAACATGGGCCCCACCATTGCATCCTCTGTCTCCATTTCCCCCACTGGCCTTACCCACTTAACACAACCGTTAAACTACTAAAAGGACTGTTAAGAAATGGAAAACTTACAAAGTGCTTGTCAAACAGACAAATCCAGGCCTCTTCCCAGAACTTTGCATAAAGCGCCCAACATTCTTTGCCCACCACCTCCTGCTTTGGCCACAAGACACTGCTCCTGCCTGCCAACTCGAACAAATGAAGGTAGGTTCCCAGGGAGTGAATTGCTTAGGCTGGAGTTCATTGAGAAACCTCTACTTTAGTTTTCAGACTTATAGTCAGGAAACTATTATATATATCCATACAAAAAACTTGTTGCATTAGAACAGTTTAGTGTGATTTACTACCAAGCCCCAGAACTACAGTAACTTTGCTTTGGCCAAGTACTACAGGGTAGGTGTAGGTGTATGTAGCCATCAAGTATGAGGTAAGGGAGAGTCTTGATATTATGTCAGGTCCTGCTGATGATGGGGGCTCAGCTACACTGGCAAGTCCTTACTATGCAAGCTCAGGAGGCTATGTACAAGTCCAGGGCTTATCAGAAGCTCCAGTGCAGCTACAAGTGGCCCAGGATGAAGTCCAGAAGCTCCGGGGTTATGAGTTGTGACATGTGTGATGATAGGAGTGCTCCCAGTTGAGGAGCACGAGTTTGGGAAGTTGAGTTTAATGGATGAGATGATGGAAAAATGGAAAGACAAGATTGATTGGAAACAGACATAAGTCTGGAAATTGACAGAGGTGAGTATGGGATAGATGGGAAACAGATTGATTAGGAAATTGGAAAACAATAAGAGATACGGAACTAGAGACAGGGGTGTAGAGGAAAGGATATGGAACAGGAAGTAGAAATGTAGAGGAAAAGATACAAAATAGGAGATAGTGAGGTAGGGGAAAAGATATGGAATAAGAGTACAAGTCATGGTACAGAAGTACAAGGCATGGAGATGAGATACGAGAGACAAGACAAGAAAGAGACAGAGGCATGAAACCAGATAGGAACAGAAGCAAAGACTAAGGCAATATCGAGATTACTGACTCATATGCTATACTATGGTTTATATATTATCCTCCAGCTAAGTCCTGGGGCAAGGTCTCAGCCTGATAAAAGCAATTGTTGAGTATTCCAACATATCATGTCAGTATTGCACAATCACCTTTGGTCCAATAGCAGTTTAACCTCTCACATATGTTTTATCACACGAGTACATACTCTAGCCAACATCTGGAAATACCACAGATACACCGAGTCCTTGCTATGCTTGATCTAAGCTAATTCATCACATCTTGCTTAGGTTCAGTCTAATTGACCTGTCACCGTATTTCCATTTTATCATAGCTCCAGAGTTGTGGCATCTGTTGGGGCATGTTGGTGCGGGCTGCAGTTGCATTGTGCAGGTCAGGTTGGTGGTTGCAGTGCATGGTAGTGGCACCGTTGATGCCACTGGTAGTGGATGTGGAGCCTAGTGACATGCTGACAGTTTGTAGGAGGAATGTTACCATGATGGCTGGAATGCCAGGGTTTGGAGATATCTGATGACATGGAAGCCTAGAATGACATGGCAGCTGAGGTGCTGGGGTTCAGTGATGCCTAAGGGTTTATCCAGAGATGGCAAAGGGTATTGCTAGTGCAGCATTGTGAGGTTGTTGGTGGTCCTGGAGGTGTGTAGGAGGTGGGGGAGGTGTGCTGAGGTCAGAGCAGTGTATGAGGGTCTGGAGTTAGTGGGGTTGTGACAACTTCCAACAAGCCCCCTGCACATGCCCTGGCCTTGCTCCAGCTTTCCCTGCCACATGAGACCTTAGGGGTTACTGCTATCTGTACCCAAGACTCACCCCACATTCCATTCCTGCTCCTCTACCACACATGTTGCCCTCCAAAGCTGCAACACCAAACAACTCTCATGGGGGGCACAACAGGCCTCACACATGGAAGAGTCCTGCCACAACCCCACCTCCAAAGCCGCAAACTCACAGGGATCTCCCTGGCAGGCACAGAAAACACACTAAGATTACTCTGGAATCAGTCTCAAAATTCACAACTAGAGAACTACTCACTGGACTATGTGCTTGGCACCACATAAGTGTTGAGGGACCCTGGGCCCAAGCCAACACCTCCACAATCTGCTCCAGCATTGCAGCCTACTGAGGTACATGGCATTCAAGGGGAACAATCAGAAGTGACCTGGAGGACTAGCTGCAAAACCACTACCTCCAGATGTGGCAGAAACCTGCCAAGACAGACTAGCCTCCAGATTTTGCATAGACACCTCTGACTTAGAGTCAATCCTGGGACACTGAAGAAACACCCCACTTATGTTGGCAAAGCATCATAAACAACTCATGCTCCTGCTGGTGATGGTCATGCAAAGCCCAGCACACCTTGTTGAGCTCCCAGGAGTGAACATGGTTATTATTGGAAGAGGGAGGAGTAGGGGGGAACCTGAGGAGGAGTTAGAGGCAGACATAGGAGATGAAGAAGTATCCATAGTGAGCCCTTTTTATTCTATGGGACAGCTTCTAGATGGCTGCTGGACTTTGACTTTGACTTTGACTTTGACTTTGATTTTGACAAACTTTGCCATCAACACTAGTTCAGCTTCCACTCCCATGGCACTGCCACCCCAGCCCCCATCTTGAAGGGTCTCAATGCTGAAGAGGGAGTAATGTCACAACCTCACCAACTGTGGTCCTGATACACTATCACTGACACATCCCTGGACCAGCCAGTAACCCTCATCCTTGAGCACCATCTCCACTGACCATTGCTGCACACCCCTGGCAACTCCAAAACCCTGGCACCTCAGCTGCCACATAGACTTTGTGCCACTGGGCATTACTGAGCTCCAACACCTTTGCTGCTATGTAAGTGCTTGTTGACAGACCACCCACAATGTTGCCAATCACTCTTGCAATCACTGACCCCTGCCATGGTGCTGGCAATACAACACACTCAATCCCAACTGACCCTTGCTGCACCAATATTGTCATGGACTGCACCAACCACCCCAATAGTCCCCAGAGCTGAGGGCTCCTCCTGGACCTGGCCAGAAGCCCATATATAAGCTGTAGGATAGCACACATGTTCAGTAGTCTTGATATTGCATTGCCTTATTTGATTGCTTCTTGATTTCATGTTCTGGCTCTCATCTTTCTCATCCTTGTCTTGTCTCTTGTCATCTTCTTGTATTTGTGCCTTGTTCCATGACTCATACTCCATTCCACAACATATTATCTCTTTCCCCATGACTCATGTTTCCATTCTGTGACTTGTCATCTCTCTTCCCATGATCATTTCCCCTGGTTCTGTGATCTGTATCCATTTCCATACTCATATCTTGTGCTTTGCATCTTGTTTCTGTCCTCCATTTCATTTCAGGTTCCATTATCTATTTCCGCTTCATTGCTTGTCTCACACTTCACTTCCCCTTCTGTTCTGTACTTGTCTTCTCATTTCTTCTTCATTACCTACTCAACACCCTCTACCTTGCCGGACCTTCTGTAGTTATCTCAGAGCAACTGGTGGACCTCAGACATGTACATGCTTACTGAGCTTGCCTAGTAAGGACTTGCCAGTATAGCTGAGCCCCTGTCATCAGCGGGACCTGATAAAAATCATCTGCCACAAGATTAACACAGGCATTTATAAACTGTCAAATTTGGCTTACTGATCATGCTAGCTTTGCATCTTGAAGAAAAATAGGAAGTTATGCTTAGTATATAGCCTCAAGCCATTAAACCAAGTCACCATTTGTCAATGTTGTATCGCGCAATACCTATTATCATCACAGCTTGCAAAGGACCCTTGGAATCACACCATTCCCATTCTTAATGTCATACCTCTTCCCAACTCTAATTCAGAGGCTTTACTTGTCATGCCACAATTGCTTCACTTTGTGCAAATACTCTTTGTCAATTTTGCAGTAGTTGAGGCAGTGCAACAATTTCTGCAGGTGAGGATGGCACCCCAGCTTTCCAACTCCATATATCTCCAGCCCTCCCTGAAGAGCACCTCTGCACTGAGGACACCTCCACCAAACCCAAAATGGAGGAACAAATCTTATGTGAAGTAAGTTCCCCCTGAGTACCATGAGTTTGCCAATGTCTTCTCCAAAGGGAGCACAAAAGAACTTCCCCCCCACCAATCATATGACCACACAATCAACCTTGAGGAGGGTACTGCACCCCTGTTTAGCAAGGTCTACAATATGTCCAAAGTGGAGCTCTGTGCACTCAAGGACTACCTTGACAAAATGCTTGGCAAGGGATTCATCTGACCCTCAAACTCTGCCACTGGAGCACCTGTACTATTTGCAAAGAAGAAGGATGGCTCCCTCCAACTCTGCATCAACTACCGGGGACTCAATAAAGTCACTAAAAAGAACTGGTACCCCCTCCCCCTCATCGGCAATCTGGTCAACTGTCTCTGCAGTGCCAAAATCTACACCAAAATAGACCTCTGGTCAGGCTACAACACTGTGCGCATAGCTCCAGGATGTGAATGGAAGACCGCCTTCTGCACCCGCTATGGACTCTTCAAGTACCTAGTCATGCCCTTTGGAATGACCAACTCCCCTGCTACCTTCCAATACTTCATTTCATGAACAACATCTTCCATGACATGAGTGATGTCTTCATGATTGTGTACCTTGACAACATCCTCATCTACTCAGACTCCCTCAACAACCACCGGGAGCATGTGCACCAAGTCCTGGAATGCCTCTGGAGATACCACCTCCATGCCAAACCGGAGAAGTGTGCCTTCCACATTATGGAGGTAGAGTATCTGGGTGTGATAGTCTCTCCAGACAGGGTGCACATGGACCTGGTCAAGATCCAGGCCATCCTCGACTGGCCACCACCCCAGAATGTCAAGGAGGTACAGTCCTTCCTGGGCTTTGCTAACTTCTACCGCCAGTTCATAGATAACTACTCTGGCATCACAAAACCCCTCAGCCAGCTCACCTGGAAGGACACTCTGTGGAATTGGGACAGCAAGTGCCAGAGCGTATTCAAACTTCTCAAATCCATCTTCACCTCTGCCCCAGTCCTCTGGCACTACAATCCCTCCCTCCCCATTGTCTTGGAATACAATGCTTCCAACTGCGCTGTCACCAGCATCCTCTTGCAGATGAACCCCAGCAGCAGCGAGCTCCGCCCCGTTGCCTTCTACACATGCTCAATGATCCTGGCAGAGCTCAACTATGACATCTACAATAAGGAGCTGCTTACCATAGTCAAAGCCTTCAAGCATTGGGTAGGCCTACCTCAAAGGAGTGCCCCACCATATCCAAGTCTACTCCAATCACAAGAGCCTCCAGTACTTCACGACCACAAAACAGCTCAGCCACCACCAAGCCTGCTGGTTGGAAACCCTCTTGGAGTACGACTTCACCATTCACTACTGCCCCAGCTGCCTCAGAGCCAAACCCAACGCCCTCACCCAACAACTGGAGGTCTACCTAAAGAAGTCATTTGAGGTGGAGCAGAACTCCTTTAACCACTGAGTCATCATTCCTCTCAAGCACCTTCATGCCGTACTGATTATGAATGAAGAAGGGATCCTACACAAAATTTGCAGCACACCCCTGGACCCCTTCTTTGCCCAGCATGACTCTCAGAACACTCTGGAAGGTGCCCTGCCAACCCCATCAGCCTTCACCCTATCCCCTGACAACTCTCTCCTCCTCTGAGATGGCCAAATCTATGCCCCAGACCACAAAAAGATATGCCTTGATATCCTCCAACAACATCATGACCATAAGCTGCAGGAACACCTAAGAATCCATAAGACTGTTCAGCTCATCTCCTGGACTTACTTCTGGCCTGGAATCAAGCGCGACGTCACTTGGTATGTCCAAGTCTATAGATCCTGCCTCCAGGCCAAAGTCTCCCAGCATCATCACCCCTATGGCCTCCTTAAACCCCTCCCCATCGGTTGCCACCCCTGGATCACATTGTTGAACTCCCCGACTCCAACAGCTTTGATGCCATACTTGTGGTAGTCTGCTGCCTCATAAAACAAGCCATCTTTGTCATGTGCCACACCACCGACAATGCCCCGGAGTTTGCCCAGATCTTCCTTGAGCATGTGTTCTCCAAGCATGGACTCTCCAATGACATCATCTTCAACCGCGGCCCCCTCTTTGTCTCCCAATTCTGGCAGTCCCTGTGCAAGGCCTTGGAAATAAAAACTGATCTATCCACTGCCTATCATCCGGAGACTGATGGACAGACCAAATGCATGAACCAGACCTTGGAACAGTACCTCTGCCTCTATGTCAACTACCAACAGGATGACTGGCAGCACAACCTGCCCCTGGCTGAGTTCACTTACAACAACACACCCCACTCCACCACTGGAGTTTCCCCTTTCTATGCCAACAACGGCTACCACCCCCGAGCCATGATGTTTATAATTATAAACATGTGTTTTTTCAAAGTAGATCCTTATTCATGGGCAATGTTGTATTCATGTCATGACCCCGCCATCTCCGGACCCCCATACGCTGCCCCAACTCCAACACACACCTCCCCCGCTCCCCCGGCGCACCTCCGGGACTGCCAACAACCTCCCAACGCTGCACCGGCAACACCTGCGGCCATCTCCGAACAGATCCCTGGCCATCACCAAACCCCGGCATCTTGGCCAACATGTCACCCCAAGGCTTCCCTGTCACCGGACACACCCGGACCCCCGGCATCCCGGCCATCACATAATGTTCCGCAACATTCCTCCCGCAAACCGTCGGCACGTCACAATGCCACCTGCTTCTGTGGCGCCAAGGGGCGCCACCATCACGCAGCACGACTGCCGACCCGCCTGACACAAGCCCGCCGTAACCCGCGCCAGCACACCCCGACCACTATCACGACCCTGGGGCTGGGAGCCAGTCTGGGGACTTAGCCGGAGGAATCAGATGTCCCGGTCCCGGCTAGAATCCTACCCAGGACTTAGCAGAAGGGTAGTACATAAACCATAGGATAGCATACGAGCAAGGTAGTCTTGATATTAACCGTAGCTCTCCGTGTTTCCGTGTCTCTGTCTCTATCTCAATTTCAATCTATTCTCTTGCCTCTCTCTCTCTCGTCTCGTCTCTCATCTCTCGTCTCTCATCTCTCGTCTCCGTGCCTCGTTCCGTTCTGTGACTCATTTCCCCTTTCCGTTTCTCTCCCTGTTTCTTTACCTATCTCCCCTGCTCCCGTGCTCCCTTACCTGGAGCACTTTCTACTTTGCGTGTGGCACTACTCGTACCCCGGAGCGTCCGGACTTCCCCCGGACCACTCGTAGCTGTACCCGGAGCTTCCGCGAAGCCCCGGACCCGTACTTAGCCTCCCGAGCTTGCCTAGTAAGGACTCGCCAGTGTAGCTGAGCCCCCGTCGTCAGCGGGACCTGACATAATATCAAGACTCTACCTTACCCCGTACTCAATGGCTACGTACACCTATGCCTACACCCCCACTGGGTACGACTACTATGGCCAACCCATCCCCAAGGGCCCATATGCCATTAGCTCCCCCCATACTCCCTACCCCGCTCCCTCCATTGAACACTACCCCCCTCT
>QGOB01002291.1:0-11213 GCA_003313055.1 Termitomyces sp. MG145 | reverse complement strand
GACCCCGGGGCTGGGAGCCAGTCCAGGGACTTAGCCGGAGGAATCAGATGTCCCGGTCCTGGCTAGAATCCTACCCGGGACTTAGCAGAAGGGTAGTACATAAACCGTAGGATAGCATATGAGTCAAGTAGTCTTGATATTAACCGTAGTTCTCCGTATTTCTGTGTCTCTGTCTCTGTCTCTGTCTCTATCTCAATCTCAATCTATTCTCTTGCCTCTCTCTCTCTCTTGTCTCATCTCTCGTCTCTCGTCTCCATGCCTTGTTCCGTTCTGTGACTCATTTCTCCCTTCCGTTTCTCTTCCCGTCCCTTTACCCATCCCCCCTGCTCCCATGCTCCCTTACCCGGAGCACTTTCTACTTCACACGCGGCACTACTTGTACCCCGGAGCGTCCAGACTTCCCCCGGACCACTTGTAGCTGTACCCGGAGTTTCTGCGAAGCCCCGGACCCGTACTTAGCCTCCCGAGCTTGCCTAGTAAGGACTCACCAGTGTAGCTGAGCCCCCGTTGTCAGCGGGACCTGACATCACCTCCCTTTCAGAGTCAACCCCAATTGTCCTTGGACTGCCCTGGCTGCATGATGTCAACCCTGACATCAACTGGGAGGACCTCACAATGACCTTCCCAGGGCCCAACACCAGCCTGGCTGCCACTATCCCTTTCAAACTCCATGCTGCAGAGGGCCAGGCCACACCAGAGCCCCCCGCAACCCCCAAAAGTGACTCCAAACTGCCCTAGACTCTAACCCCACACCCCATCCCTCCCTTTTCCCCCCAACATTCCCCAAAACCAGTACAAGGGCCCCTCCTACCTGGCCCTGGGCTTCAAAACACCCCCTCCACCCCCTCTTGGCGATGTGCCCAAGAAGCCCCTTGGCCCCGTCGACCTGGACATCAAAATCATAGGCCCGGAACCCTTTGTGCACATCCTACAGGACAGCACCCCTGCCTTCCAACTCCATATATCCCTGGCCCTCCCTGAAGAGCACCTCTGTGCTGAGGACACCCCCACCAAACCCAAAATAGAGGAACAAATCTTATGTGAAGTAGTCCCCCCCAAGTACTACGAGTTTGCCAACATCTTCTCTGAAGGGAGCACCAAGAAACTTTCCCCATACCAATCATACAACCATACAATCGACCTCAAAGAGGGTACCTTCCCCCTGTTTGGCAAGGTCTACAATATGTCCAAAGTGGAGCTCCATGCCCTCAAGGACTACCTCAATGAGATGCTTGGCAAGGGATTCATCCGACCCTTGAACAAGTGCCCGTACTATTTGCAAAAAAGAAGGATGGCTTCCTCCGACTCTGCATCGACTACTGGGGACTCAACAAAGTCACCAAAAAGAATTGGTATCCCCTCCCCCTCATCGGCAATCTGGTTGACTGTCTCTGCAGTGCCAAAATCTACACCAAAATAGAACTCTAGTCAGGTTACAACAATGTGCACATAGCTCCAGGACATGAATGGAAGACCACCTTCTGCACCCACTACGGACTTTTCGAGTACCTCATCATGCCCTTTGGAATGACCAACTCCCCCGCTACCTTCCAATACTTCATGAACAACATCTTCCACAATATGAGCAATGTCTTTGTGATTGTGTACCTCGAGGATATCCTCATCTACTCTGACTCCCTTGACAGGCTGCCCCTCCAGAATGTGAAGGAGGTACAATCCTTCCTGGGCTTTGCTAACTTCTATCGCCAGTTTATTGATAACTACTCTGGCATCACAAAACCCCTCAACCAGCTCACCTGGAAGGACACTCCATGGAATTGGGACACATCCTCTTGCAGATGGACCCTGGCAGCAGCAAGCTCCACCCCATCACCTTCTACACACACTCAATGATTCTGGCGGAGCTCAACTACAACATTTATGACAAGGAGCTGCTTGCCATAGTCAAAGCCTTCAAGCAATGGCAGGCCTACCTCAAAGGAGCACTCCACCACATCCAGGTCTACTCCGATCATAACAACCTGCAGTACTTCATGACCACAAAACAGCTCAGCCACTGCCAAGCCCACTGGTCAAAGACCCTCTTGGAGTATGACTTCACCATCCACTACTGCCCTGGCTACCTTGGAGCCAAACCCAACACCCTCACCTGACAACTGGACATCTACCCAAAGAAGTCATTCAAGGCAGAGCAGAACTCCTTTAACCACCAAGTCGTCATTCCCCCTGAGCACCTTCATGCTGTACTGATTATGAACAAGGAAGGGATCCTGCACAAAATCTGCAACACACCACCGGTGATGCGCTGACTTGCCGCCTAGCTGCCATGCAGGAAACAACCAACAAGACCAGCTAGATAGGGATAGCTAGCAAGCAGTAGCGTTACGTGTGTGTGTGAGAGGAGTCAAGCAAAGTCCCGGAAACCCGGTAAGGAGATGAGAGGTCGGAGTCGGTAAGGAAGTGTGAGAGAGCGGTAAGAGATAACGGTGCGGCCGCTAGTGTCTGCGCCGAATCGTCGCTAAGTGAGAAATCTGTCAAAGACCCCAAAAGGTCATTAAGGAATAGCGGAAGAGTTAACGGAAATATACGAGCCGCTAGCCATAAGCGCTAGCGTTTAACGAAGGTGAAACGAGGGCACCCATATGGTGCTTAACAAAAGCGGAGCGAGGGCGCCTGTATGGCGCTTAATGAAGGCGACAAGTGCTAGTCCAACAATACTGTTGGGCTAAGCGCAAGGAGCAAAGTAGACTGGACTGGGTAATCCCAAATCAGCCATTAACGAAGCAAGAGCGTGAACAAGATCTTAAGCGTAGTCTGAAGTGGGGACTGGACTCTGGTACGATTCGATGTTTGTAGCTACTGACAGGGCAGTATTTTATAGGTACGTAAGGTGATAGATAAAAGGGGAAACCAGTAATAGATAGTAAGCGTAGCGGATGCATGTGATAATGCATGTCAGGAGTAAGGCGAATAAAAGGGGAAACCGGTACGGGATAGTAAGCGTAGCAGTTGCATGTGATAATGCATGTCAGGGGCCGTAGAAAGGGGCGTGGATTGTTGCAAGGTTGTCTGGGCCGTTAAGGGAAAGGTCGGTAACGGTTGGTGTTGTTAGCGGTTGGTTGGTAGTGGTCACGTGCTGAGGTCACGTGCTTGGTTCGACTTGTCGGTGTGGGGCAGCCAGCGCTGACTGGGTCATATCACCGGACCCCTTCTTCACCCAGCACAACCCTTGGAGTGCTCTGGAAGGTGCCTGCCAACCCCATTGGCCTTCACCCTATCCCCTGACAACTCCCTCCTCATCTGGAATGGTTGAATCTACACTTTGGACCACAAAAATATATGTCTTGATATCCTCTGACAACATCACAACCATAAGCTGTGCGGACACCCAGGGATCTGTAAGACTGTTCAGCTCATCTCCCAGACTTACTTCTGGCCTGGACTCAAGCATGATGTCACCCGGTATATCCAAGCCTGCAAATCCTGCCTCCAGGCCAAAGTCCCCCATCACCACCCCTATGGCCTCCTTAAACCCCTCCCCATCAGCTGCCACCCCTGGTCATTGATCTCCCTGGACCACATTGTTGAACTCCCCAACTCCAACGGCTTTGATGCCATACTTGTGGTAGTCTGCCACCTCACAAAACAAGCCATCTTCATCATGTGCCACACCACTGACGATGCCCTGGAGTTTGCCTGGATCTCCCTCAAACATGTATTCTCCAAGCATGGGCTCCCCAATGACATCATCTCCAACCGTGGGCCCCTCTTCATCTTCTGGTTCTGGCAGTCTTTGTGCAAGGCCTTGGAAATAAAAACTAATCTATCTACCGCCTATCATCTGGAGACTGATGGACAGACCAAATGCGTGAACCAGACCTTGGAACAATACCTCTGCCTCTATGTCATCTACCAGCAGAA
This sequence comes from Termitomyces sp. MG145, assembly GCA_003313055.1. NCBI lineage: Eukaryota > Fungi > Basidiomycota > Agaricomycetes > Agaricales > Lyophyllaceae > Termitomyces > Termitomyces sp. MG145. The sequence continues at coordinate 7,331 of QGOB01002291.1, read as the reverse complement.
CAATTGGTGGCATGACCTGCCCCTGGCTGAATTCACATACAACAACACCCCCCATTCTGCCACTGGAGTTTCTCCTTTCTATGCCAACAAGGGCTACCACCCCCGGCTCACCCTCTCCCTCGACAACATACCCTCACACGTTGCTCATGAAGTTGTGCAAGATCTCCAGTCCCTCCATAAGTTCCTTTGAAAAGAAATTGACACTGCCAACAAAGCCTCTGGATTAAATGTGAAACTATATCAACAGGGTATAACTAGACCAATTGTCAACGTGGACAAAAAATACTCATGTTTGGTTGGTTGGACAAATGAACAAAAACACGTTGCCAAGGGTTCAAATGCTATCTGGTTCCTACGGCTACCTGCACAAAGGATGGTTCCAATCGAACTGTTCTTACGGTGAATATCATTCAACGTCCGAGTCGGACTCCACCAAGAGGTATCAATTATCATACATTACATTACAGAACATTGTCTCAACATCAACCAAGTATGCATGTTTTGGTGTCAAAGTTCGAGGAGAGTCTGTAGAAATGTCTAACGGCCTTTGAACGCCCACAGAACTTGCAAGACGTCACCAGAATACAATTGTCATCTTGTTCAGGCCATATCCGACACACAAGGATCTATGGTCACCATCTTGCGGCTATGTCAAGAAACACGTTGCCAAGCGTATGAACAATATCAGGCTTGTCCTACCTATAGCCACCTGCACAAAGCATGGCTATACGAGAATACAATCGTAACCTCCTTGGTCAGGTTGGATCCAGCACACAAGGATCTATGGTCATCATCTTGCGTCTATGTCAAGAAACACGTTTCCAAGGGTTCGAATAATACCTGGCTGTCCTGCCTCCAACCTGCACAAAGGATGGCTCCAATCAGTGTTGTGCGGTGAATATTGTTCAACTTTATCCTTTCACCATTCAAGTCGGAGTTGTTAAGACGTATCAATTATCATACAATTACAGAACGTTGTCTCAACATCAAGGAAGTATGCATGCTGTGGTGTCTAAGTTCAAGGTGAGTCGGTAGAGATGTCCAACGGTCTATCATGCGACCTGTGAGTGGATCAGGCAGATTGGTCTATTCCATGGTTCCAAGGGGTGGCAGTCTATAAGAGGGCGTAATCGCATGGTGGCAACCCAATTGATAACAGGAAGCAGTATCGCGAAAAGTCAATGAAAATCACGAGGTGTCTCGTGCCAAGAGATCATGACCACATCGGCAAATACCGAAAAAGGTTATGAACCGCGATTCAATTCTTGAATCAGCTGACGTTTTCAAACCCTTCCTCGTAACTGAATTATGATCTTTCGCTTTCCAACCGAGATAATATCTCGCATTTTTCGAACGGCAACACTTGTTCCAGAGGCACTCGACACTTCTCCTTCCATATTTTTTGAAGACCGCGATGCAGTCATCCAACTTGTATGCGATTCAATGAGAACAAAAACCTCTCTCTCCTTGGTTTCGAAGGCTTTTCACGATATCATGGAAATTTATCTCTATGAAATTGTGATGATATTTCGTTTTGACAATATTCCAGCGCTCCTCTCACGCCTACGGACAACACCTCCAGGATTTGACATCCCTCGGGGTCACAGGTGTCGACGTCTCGACTTCTATCTCGGCATCGGTAACATCACTTATTATAATGAGGCCTGGTACGAGGGTGGCCACACCCTATGGGGCTTAATCCCAGCGTGCCCTAACCTGGAGATACTAATGGCTCGAGTAGTTCGCTCGACTGGGTGGGATTATCCCCATCTCACTCACAAGGCATTATGGACAACTATTGCGACGTGTTGTGCGAAGACCATCCGGCGCCTTGAACTGTACGGATTTCAGATCCGGATGGACCGTGTGGAGATGATGCTGCGCTATCTTTCAAATCTTGAGGCATGTCGGATCATAGGTGTCAGAAAGTTCGATCCTTGTCAGGATATATATGACGACGCAGAACCAAAGGAGCGTTTAATCCGGCGTGGGGATAAATCGGTGCGACTCAGGGATTTTTGGGATTATTCAAAGATGGTATCTGGTCGGTTCGATGCATCTACTGTCAGAGAATTCGAGGCAGCAAGAAAGAATGCTCGATGGCCACCATTCGTTTCTCAAGCTCCTTACACTCTTCCATGTTTACACACCTTACGTCTCGATGAAGTTGATCTAAAGCGGTTGCATCAATTCACTTTCCCAAACTTGCGCCATCTCGACATGACTTGTCATGTACGTGACGCCTTGGACCCCTATGCGGCTTATGACAATTTCCCTACCTCTGTCACACATCTCATTTACGCCGGAGAACACATCCCCTTAGCCCAATTCTTTCGATACTTCCCTCGGCTGAAGCAACTGACAGTAGGCGTTGAGTGTAGCCAGATTCCTCCTTCGGAATACGAGTACATAGCACCTCACTCAAACCTTGAAGTTGTTGAACTGGCAAGCTGGTATAACCCACGTAATCCACAGCTACTGATTCAAGATGTCCTTGTCGCTGTCCATGCCAAAAAGTTACCACGCCTGCGTACAATCAAGGTCACAGCCCCTTGGGTGTATGATAACTTACCTTACGAAGAATGCAAGGTCTTGGGTGTTACTTTGGATGTGGTTAAAAGGCCCAAGTTTCTCTTCTATGGTATGAACATACGACATCATGCATGACCAAGTACCTCTATAAACTCAATACAGTATATCAAATTTCTGTTGTTTTTGACTTTATGCTAAGAAATCCCAATATGTATGCATTTCTCAAAGCTTGTGAATTACATACAACACACAATTTCTTTGTGTATGGCAAGATAGGTGTTGACAGCAATCTTTCAGTATGTGTGACATCTTCCAAGGCAGATTTGTCCCTTGACCCATAGTCCAACCCCAGCTGTCTTGGTGTGGCTGGATCCATCTCATGCATTTGGGAACAACAAGCATCTCAGGAGGGAGTGAGCACGGATTTGTAATAGTCTAGGATTTCAGAGACTTGTAGACAAACCATGCTGTGATAGATAAGGCAGTCTGTGTAAACTCTATCCTATTTTAAGCAAGTGATAACAAGTTTGTTGCCTGTGACAATACTAGAATTGGTTGACAAGCATAAGTTGGTGAGGTTGGAGTTGTGATGAGTCAAGTTCTTAAGAAAGTTGAGGTTGGAGACAAGGTTGGGTCTAATGTCTTTGTAAGGCTTCTTGATCAAGTCAGCTGAAGGTTTCAAATTTGAAAGCTTAGCATGTTATACTTACCTACAACTTTCCACCTATTATCTTCTAGTCAATGACCAATCCCTCTTTTGAGACCTATCTTTGTGGACAGAACACCTACTTGTCTACTACAATACAGGATGTGTATCTCCATGAAATAGTGATGTAAGGTCCATTTTAGATCAACACCAATAATGCCCTCATTGTCTAGTACCCATAGGCTAGTGATATGTAATAGAGCAATTATCCAATCTATACAAGCATCAATGGGTAGCTGTCCTATCATCTCCTCCCTTCTAAAATACCAACTGTCCTTAGTTGCCACTTTGGCTGAGACTGAGAAAGTTCAATGTGCCTGCTATTCTCAAGCCTTCTGTTCTGGGGTTTAGTCAGCCACATTCAACCTCTTCCTTACAGTCTACAAGTCTGAAGGATTTATTACAGGTCCCTTGCTGTGCTAGGGCCATTCTCTTACTGCTAGGATTTATCTCTCTTCCATAGATCATGGTGCTGTTGTCTCTTCAACTCTGGGGATTCTTTCTTCAACATGATTGAGTTCTCTGAGTTTCTCTTTATAGCCAAGTTGACTGGCTTGGGTACTTCTGAGGTTCAAGGTATGTCACAATCATTAGGTGCCCACTTCTTAACTTAAGCTATTCTGATTTATGGCACAATTCTGTTTCTCCTCAAGTTCTGGCTGTGGCTTAGCTATGTCAGGCATAGGACATCCATAGTTTAGCTCTATTATGGTGTTATTGACCTACTTCTTCCTCACAAAAGAAGTAGGGCCCTCTTTGCAGTTGTTTACTCATTTCCCAGCATGCTTTTGCATGGGCACTTTGTGGCTTTGGACTCTAGTTGCCATTTCCAACATCTATTCTGTCCCTTGTTCTTTTGTCATGGAAGCTCCCCTTATGGAGTCCTTTGCTCCCCTGGTGTCCCATTGTTGATGCCTTGCTGCCCATGGTGGCATGGCTTAACAATAGGCTCCTGCAGCCTCTTCTCTTCCTTTTTGCTGTCTGGGGTCAGGCAACAGACACACATTTCTGGGAGTTTCTGCTTTATGCAACGATGGTTCAGATGATATGTTTCCACTCTACCTTTTCTTAATCATCTGCCTTACCTTGTCTCTCACTTTTCAGCAAGAGACTGCCCAGCTCCGGTCAGCTAACAGTTCAGAGGCTTCCACTTCCTCCATCATAATCATGGCTTGGTTCTGGTCCCATCACCTGGCCTCTTCCTACATTGATTGGGTTCTTGCTGATGCTAGTCTTTTCATCACTTTTCTGCATCTGCCCCTCCTGTCATGACCCCACCATCTCTGGACCCTCATACACTGCCCCAACCCCAGCACACACCTCCCCCACACCCCTCACACACCTCCAGGGCCACCGACAACCTCACAGTGCTGCACCGGCAACACCCACAGCCATCTCTGGACAGACCCCCAGGCATCACCAAATCCCAGCATCTCAGCTGACACGTCACCCCAAGGCTTCCCTGTCACCAGATACATCTGAACCCCTGGCACCCCGGCCATCATGTAACATTCTGCAACATTCCTCCCACAAACTGCTAGCACGTCACCAAGGCCACCTGCTTCTGTGGCATCAACAGGCGCCACTACCATGCTCCATGACTGCCAACCTGCCCCATGCAAGACAGCCACAGCCCGCACCAGCATGCCCAGACAACTGCCACAACCCCAGGGCTGGAAACCTGCCCTAGGACTTAGCCAGAGGACAATCAGATGCTATGGTCCCGAGCTAGAATTCTGCCCGGGACTTAGCAGAAGGGTAATATATAAACCATAGAATAGCATACGAGTCGGGTAGTCTGGATATTCACTATAATTCTCTGTAGTCTCTGTCTCTGTTTCAATCCAGTTTTGTGTGTGTGTCTCTCTCTCATCTCATCTCTCATATCTCGTCTCCATGCCCCATATCTCCATTCTGTGACTTGTATCTCTGTTCCATATCTCTCCTCCATTTCTCTATTCCCTGTCTCGTATCCTTTCCTCTCTATCTCTACTTCCCATTCTGTATCTCTTATCATTTCCCAGTTTCCTGATCAATCTATCTCCTACCTGTTCTGTACCTACCCCTACCCACTTCCAAACCTATTTCCACTCCCCAACCAATACCATCCTCCCATTCCCCATTCCCTCCTCCACTAAGAACCCCCAACCCCCTGAACTTGTGCTCCTCAACCCGGAGCACTTTTGACCTCATGCACATCACTACTTGTACCCTGGAGCATCCAGACTTCACCCCAGGCCACTCATAGCTGTACCGGAGCTTTGGAGAAGCCCTGGACCTGTACTTGGCCTCCTGAGCTCACCTAGTAAGGACTCACGTATGGCATTGAAGCCGTTGAAGTTGGGGAGTTCAACAATGTGGTCCAAGAAGATCAATGACCAGGGGTGGCAGCTGATGGGGAGGGGTTTAAGGAGGCTATAGGGGCGGTGATGGGGGACTTTGGCCTTGAGGCAGGATTTGCAGGCTTGGATGTACCAGGTGACGTTGCGCTTGAGTCCAGGCCAGAAGTAAGTCCGGGAGATGAGCTGAACAGTCTTATGGATTCCCAGGTATCCCCGCAGCTTATGGTTGTGATGTTGTCAGAGGATATTGAGACGTATCTTTTTGTGGTCCGGTGCATAGATTCAACCATCCCAAAGGAGGAGGGAGTTGTCAGGAGATAGGGTGAAGGCCAATGGGGTTGGTGGGGCACCTTCTGGAGTGTTCTGGGGGTTGTGGCTGAGTGACAAAGGAGTGTGGGGGTGCATTGTGGATTTTGTGCAGGATCCCTTCCTCATTCATAATCAGTACAGCATGAAATGATGACTCAGTGGTTAAAGGAGTTCTGCTCCACCTCAAACAACTTTTTCAGGTAGACATCTGGTCGTCAGGTGAGGGCATCAGATTTGGCTCCAAGGCAGCCAGGGTGGTAGTGAATGGTGAAGTTGTACTCTGAGAGGGTTTCTGACCAGTGAGCTTGGCAGCGGCTGAGCTGTTTTGTGATAGTTGAGCTCTGCCAGGATCATTGAGCATGTGTAGAAGGCAATGGGGCAGAGCTCGCTGCTGCTGGGGTCCATTTGCAAAAGGATGCTGGCAATGGCATAGTCAGAAGCATCACATTCCAAGACAATGGGGAGGGAGGGATTGTAGTGCTGGAGGATCAGGGCAGAGGTGAAGATGGATTTGAGGAGTTTGAATATGCTCTGGCACTTGCTGTCCCAATTCCACAGAGTGTCCTTCTGAGTGAGAAGTCCAAGGACAATTGGGGTTGACTCTGGAAGGAAGGTGACCAGGAGGTTCACCCAGAACTGGAGGCCATTTTTGAGGTGAAGGGTGTTGGAGTGGGAGTGGGTGATGGGGCCGGAGGTGGCAACATTCCTGTCAAAGAGCTGGAGTTCCAGGGGTTTCCTGAGGAGGCTAGGGAGTAGCTGTAACTGTTTGCTGACAAACATCCTGGTGGCCCTGCTATCAATGAGGGCAGGTAGCGTGTCAGGGAGGCTGCCTAGTTGGGCATTGATGACAAAGGATCAGGCAGAGATCAAGCAAAGTTGGTGGGGTGTTGGTGGCAGGTATGTGGGGTGCTCTGGGGCATCTGTACCTGGGGTGAGGCAAAGGGGGATGGGTTCAGATGCAGGTGTAGGTTGCCGGCAGGGGTGGAGCATAAAGCTCTGCCAGTCAATCTGGGAGTAGCACCAGCAGGCAATCCCGCGTGTGTCCCCTGCAGCTGCCAGGAGGGTTGGGTTGTGGGGTTCCAGCTGTTCTGGGGGGCCCGCAGACTCGCTTCGGTCTTCCCAGTACTACTGATTGACTTGGGTGACAAGTGCCTTGTACCTGTCATAGGTGGTCTGCTTGGGGGCAATGTGGAGGATGTCCTTGATATGTTGGGGTAGGCCACGATGGAGGGCAAACCGGAGGGCATTGTAGTTCCAGCCCATTTTGTAGGCTTCTTGCTCGAACCGGACAATGAAACTGGTGAAGCGTTCCTCCAAGCACATCCGGAGATTGATGATCGTCTCCTCCACTTCCACTACGGTGTCATAGACGCCGAACTTGCCAGAGAACTCCTGGACAAAGGCCTGCCAGTTGGAAAGGACAAGGTTGGTGGAGTTGTACC
>QGOB01000245.1:0-28377 GCA_003313055.1 Termitomyces sp. MG145 | reverse complement strand
GATGAACATCCCGGTGGCACTGCTGTCAATGAGAGTGGGTAGCGAGTTGGGGAGGCCACCTAATTGGGTGTTGATGACAAAGGATCGGGCAGAGATCAAGCAAAGTTGGATGGGTGTCGGCGGCGGGGATGCGGGGAGCTCCGGAGCGTCTGTACCTGGGGTGAGGGCGAAGGGGAATGGGTTCGGAGGAAGGTGTGAGCTGTCGGCAGGGACGGAGCATGAGGTTTTGCCAGTCAATCTGGGGGTTGGTTGTGCAGAGCCAGGGGAGTCCCAGAATGAGAGGGGCGGCGGCGTGGAGCTTGGTTATGAGGAACCAGACCTCCTGCCGCTGGCCATTGGTGAACGCAATGGGTAGTTGTATGGAGTGGGTGATTGCTCCGGAGGATGTGGTACTGCCGTCGAAGAGTCGGAGCTGGATGGGGATGGGTAGGCGTTGGAGGGGGTGAGGGGTTGACAAGGCCAGGGACTCATTGACAAAGTTGTCGGTGGCGCCGCTGTTGATGAGGGTGTTAAGGATGGCGGGGGAGGTGTTGAGGGAGGTGCTGATGAGGAGGGCCTGTCAGGATTGCGAGGAGAGGTAAGCTGTGGAGGTGTCCAGGGATAAAATTGTTGCGCGGAGGTAAGTAGCCGTGGTGGAGAAGACGTCAAGGTCTGGTCCGCAATTTAGTGCATCTCCCGGAGCTAAACCGCTGGCTTGTTTTCCGTAAATTGGTAGTCACAATCCTTGCCATCAATGGTCCAGACTGCGCGGCCCATGGTGCGGTGTTTGGGGCAGTCATTGATGAAGTGCCCTTGCTCACCACACAGGATGCACGAACCTTCCTTGCGCCGGCGTTCCTGCACATCGCTGGGTACGTCAATTCAGGGTTGGTCAGAGTTCCGGACCCGGTTGGCCTGTAAAGACTCTTTGTCACCGGGGGTGTCGGGAAGATCGGGGAGGGGGTTGGTGATGCGCTGACTTGCCGCCTAGCTGCCGTACAGGAAACAACCAACAAGACCAACTGGATAGGGATAGCTAGCAAGTAGTAGCATTACGTGTGTGTGAGAGAAGTCAAGCAAAGTCCCAGAAACTCAGTAAGGAGTTGTGAGGTTGGAGTCGGTAAGGAAGAGGGAAAGAGCGGTAAGAGATAACGGTGAGACCGCTAGTGTTGCTACCAAATCGTAGCGGGTGGAGAGATCTGCAAAGACCCAGAAAGTCATTAAGGAATTTAGGAAGAGTTAACGGAAATATACGAGTCGCTAGCCATAAGCGCTAGCGTTAACGAAGGCAAAGCGAGGGCACCTGTATGGTGCTTAACAAAGGCAAAGTGAGGGCACCCATATGGCACTTGACAAAGACGACGAGTGCTAAGTTTAACGATACCGTTAAGCTTAGCGCGGAGACCGAAGGAGACTGGACTGGGTAAACCCAAATCAGCCGTTAAGGAAGCGAGAGCATGAATGAGATCTTAAGTGTAGTCTGAAACGGGGACTAGACTCTGGTACAATTCAATGATGTTTAGCTACTGACAGGGCAGTATTTATAGGTAGGTAAGACAATAAAAGGGGAAACCGGTAAGAGATAGTAAGCGTAGCGGTCGCATGTGATAATGCACGTCGGGAGCCGCTATTGAATAGGAAAATTGTAAGTAATATGAGAAAATTGTAAGTAGATTGAGAGTGAAAATTGTAAGAGAAAAATGTTAATGAAAATAAGTTTACGATTGTTGGGTCATCAGTAATGCGGTTATGATTGATTGATGGCTGCCAGTTGGGGGCCGTAGAGAGGGTTGGATTGTCCAAGGTCGGCTTGGTCATTAAGGGAATGGTCGATAATGGTCGGTGTCGTTAGCGGTCGGTCGGTAGCGGTCACGTGCTGAGGTCACGTGCGTGGTTCGACTTGTCGGTGTTGGGCAGCCAGCGCTGACCGGGTCGTATCATCTCCCCTTGACTGAAAAATTGACTGTCCCCAGTCAAAGGAAAATTGTCAAAGTCCTGTGATTGTTAATTGTGGTCCATGCGGGGGGTCTTGGTCCGTGCGCCATACCGTAAAACCACAAGTAATTTCCAGCGACTCTTTGGACTTCATCATCCCAGCTTTACCATGTCAACACCCACCTTCTTTGACTATTCCACTTCCTTTGCACGTTTCATGGCGGCCCAAGACTTCTTGGAGAAGGCCCCAAAGGTCCTCGCCATGGGGCGCACACTTCTTCCAACCAATATGCAGGTGGCCGCTATGTCGATGTTATCAACATACCTGCATTGGTTCGAGTTGGCTGGTGGGAGTGGCATCACGTGGCCTGAACAAGAGGCAGTCGGAGAGGAGTGCCAGGCGCTGTACGCCCAGTACCAAGAAGAGGCCTGGATGAGGCCGTTTGACAAGGGTTTCGTAAGTCCTTTGTTTTCTAGTGGTTTGACCAGTATGCTAACAGCTACGTTAAGGGTGCGGTTCTGGCGGAGACAATGGAGGTTGAGGATGTGGCAATGGGGCCCATGATGGTAAGTGCTAACGGTGCCACTATTGACTTAGCGGCATCATTAAGGATATTTTCAGTTATTCGAAGAACTTTCCTTTGATGACCAGTTTTTCTTTCAGCATCCCATCAAAGAGCTGTCAGCGTCAGCAGGCAAGAAGACAAGGGAAGACCATGGGGAGGGGCCGAGTCAGCAAGGTGGGGCTGCCGGTAGTGCCAGAGCAGAGTTGCCAGTGCTACCGCAGCTCCCAACAACTCCAGCTCAGGGACCAGGATCGAGGCCTAGAATGATGACAATTCCAAAGGTGAGTTCCATGTTAATTGGAGTCGGTAAGATTTTAACGGTTGGCGCTTGCAGCGATCGCTAAAGGGCAAGGAGCGCACGAACAAGGACAGCAATGGAGAGGCATTGGTAAGTTGCCTGTCAGTATGGTTCCAGTTAAACATTAATGGCTTCCTCAGACTCCTGCAAGAAAAGGTAAGGGCAAGTCGAGGGCCAAGGCGCGTGACAAAGAGAGCAAGGAGGTAAATACTCCTTGCTCTAACGGTCTCTTGGTGATGCTAACAGTTACCGTTAGGAGTTTGCACTGCCCACCTCGTTTGACAACCGGGAGCTAAAAAGGCTGCTGCATGGGCGCTTGCCCATGACAGTGTTGGATACGGGGGCAGGCGCAGGGGAGCGGGTTGGTTGGAAGGAGAGGAAGTTGGCAGCTCCGGTGGCGAGAGCGGCGTTCCAGGAGCAAGTTGGGGCGGTAAGAGTTCCTTTCCCTAGTCTTTAAACGGTCTGACATAACGCTTCTGCCAGTAGTGCGACGGGTGCTGGGCTATCAACGACCTAGAGGGGTGCTGGTACCCCACAGGTACTTTCCCCTGCTACCGATGCAACGAGGGTAGCAAGGGGTGCTCAGCGCATGGCCAATCGTCACAGGGTTGCCAGGGGGGGGCATAAAGGGAGAAAAGCGGAGGACGCGGCCTTGGTCAAGGCCGCCTGAAAGTACTTGGAGGCACAGCACGAGATAGCGGCGGGCAGCAGGGAGCCAGCTGTTAAGAAGGCCACTCTTCTCCTGCCGACAAGACAAGAGGGTACGGTAACAGAGGGAAGCGGTGATACGCCCCGGTCAGCGCTGGCTGCCCGACACCGACAAGTCGAACCAAGCACGTGACCTCAGCACGTGACCGCTAACGACACCAACCGTTACCGACCTAATCCTTAACGACCCAGCCGACCTTGCGACAGTCCAGGCCCCTCTCCCTATGGCCCCTGACATGCATTATCACATGCATCCGCTATGCTTACTATCTCTTACCGGTTTCCCCTTTTATCGCCCTACTCCCGACATGCACTACTACATTATCACATGCAACCGCTACGCTTACTATCTATTACCGGTTTCCCCTTTTATCTATCACCTTACGTACCTATAAATACTGCCCTGTCAGTAGCTACAAATCATCAAATTGTACCAGAGTCTAGTCCCCACTTCAGACTACGCTTAAGATCTCATTCACGCTCTTGCTTCGTTAATGGCTGATTTGGGATTACCCAGTCCTGGCACGTTGGCTCCTGGCTAAAGGCAAAATCTATCGAAACAAGGAACGCCGTCTGTTCCAGCAAGGCATACCAACTTTGCTATGGTCCAAACTCGTCCACCGTTTAGAAATCACCCTTCCCAACCATCACCCGGAGGACCCCTATGAGGTAGAACAAGTCTTTGAAGCTGCCAAATGGGTTCTGAAGGGTACCGACACTGCCACGACTTCGAAGAAACCGACGACCGCTAACACTAAGACTCCCACTGTTAACACCCCCGCTCCCGTACCAACCACTATCATTAAAAAGGAACCTCTTGACATCGCCGCCGCCACTATCGTTAACGCTCTTGCACGTATGGAGGAAAAGATGGCTGCATTGGCTGCCGGTAACAGCTCTCAGCCCCGTGCCTCTCGACCTCTTAGCGACAGTTGCCACTTCTGTGGCGAAACCGGTCACACAATGGTATGAGGCAATTGTGTTAAGCTCGAAAGCTTCATCAGTCAAGGCAAAATCTGTCGGAACCACGAAGGCAAGGTTGTCCTACTGTCTGGCGCTATGATCCCCAATTACGTCGGCAAACGGCTCTATATAGAACACGTTGACGAATGGCACCGGCTCAACCCCAACCAGATTCTTACCGGCTGATTCAGCGCTAATGCTAACCCTGACGCGGAACAACTCCAAGGCATGTCCCAGACATTTATTCACAAAGTCTTGCAACCGGCAACCGCTAGCCCAGGAACGTTATCCAGGGAAGAACGTGTCACTGCCTTAGAACGGGAACTCTACGCTCTACGCCACCCAGCAGAAGTCTTTGACGGTATTGAGATCCCTCGTGCTAAAGGATATTGACCGGTTCCCCCTAAAGCCGCTAATGACTCTGCCGCTACCAGTTCTCCCGCCAGTCCCCCCGTTGCTAACGAACGTCCTGCCTCTGCCTCTGTTACCGGTACCACTAAAGTCCCTGAGCCGCCAGTCGTTAACCAAGTTCCCATGGTCAATCCCCCAGTTCACCCTTATTCCGGTATCTCGTCTCGCTACCAGCCTCCGACTAATCAAAACTTTGGCACTCCTGACAAACGGCCTGATGCTGCTTACCGGAGTACGGCCCCCATCTACGATATCAAACAGTCCAAGCAGGTATTTGACCGGGTTCTTCAGACCAAGCTTACCGTCTCTGTCCGCAAACACTGTTCCCTCTCTAACGACATCTGGAACCAGTTCAGAAACACCGTTACTCCTAAACGGAACGCGCCTCCTAACGTCACTGCCTTCCAAGAGTCTACCGATATCGTTGACGACACTCTGCCCTTCTTTTCCCTAAACGACACCTCCGCTGCCAACCCTCCTCTTACCGACGCCGCTAGAGCCCAAGTCACCTCGATTGACCCAGTGGAAGCGTACATCAAGTCGCTACCGCCTGGTGAGGAGCCAGTTACGTTAACGGTCGCTCAGGAATCCCAGTCAATCCAGTCCATCATGCTCTTGGTCGATAACCGCGAGGAAATTGAAAGTATAGCGGATAGCGGCTCCCAGATCATCTCCATGTCTGCTGAAGTCGCTAACTATCTCGGTATCTCCTACGACCCCAGCATCATTCTGAACATGCAGAGCGCTAACGGTACTATGGACAAATCCCTCGATCTAGCTCGTAACGTCCCTTGCACTGTTGGCGGTATCACCCTGTACCTTCAGATCCATGTCATGCGCTTGCCCGCTTACGATATCCTGCTCAGTTGTCCCTTCGATGTCTTAACCAAGAGTACCGTCGATACACTTAGCGAAACAGAAACCACGATCACGATAACGGACCCCAATACCGGCCTTTGTCGCACCATCCCTACGTTTCCCCGTGGTCAGCACAAGCCACAAAGGGTTCAGCCTAAGTATAGCGCCGGACCGCCCCGTTGCTTTCACCACCATCCCCACAGTTAGCGACTCTGAGGAAGACTTAGCAGTCGTCCTCGACTATGACCACCAAAAGCACTCTGTTATAGTGCATTCGCATACCCCGCTCGATTCCGAAATATTAGAAAACCCAAAAACAGTTTCCAACAATCTCTCTCTTGCCTATCTATATGCGACCGCTAGTGACCTTTCCGAAGCCGTTATCCTGCCGCGCTCTTATTTTGTTTCCACTAGTCTCTCCGATCCCTCTATTCTTGGCCAAGCATCTGGAAAGCTTGATACCGTCTCTACCCCTGTTTACATTAACGTCCCCTTCCCAGCCGTTTACGCTGCCGCCGAGCCAAAATGCAAAGGAGTCAAAGTCAAGAAAAAATATAAGCCTGTCGCATTGAAGACCAAGCCCGTTGCTAGCCATGTTAGCGAAGACTTCCGAATTGAACGACATATCTGTGGCGACCCCTTAGCGAACATACCCAAGCTCGATCCTAATCCCCTTCCTTTCTTACCGACTCCCCGCTTTACTGACGACCGCAAAGCAACTTTCATTAAGGAACACGATACCGGCTTTCTTACGCAAGATGAGCTTAACATACTCGTGGACCTTGTCGCTAAGCAACAAAACACATTCGCTTGGGAAGACTCTGAACGAGGTAGCCTTCGACCCGACTTCTTTCCCCCCATCCGCATACCGACTATCCCTCACGTTCCTTGGGTTCAGCACAACCGACCGCTACCGCCAGGTCTCAAAAAGGAAATCTGCAAGATCATCTGTAGCAAGATCCAAGCAGGCGTCTACGAGCCCTTGAACTCCGCTTACCGATCATGTTGGTTCTGTGTCTTGAAGAAAAACGGCAAACTTTGTCTAGTCCACAGCCTCGAGCCGTTAAACCAAGTCACGATCCGCCACTCTGGCGTTCCCCCCTTCCCTGACCACGTTGCCGAATCCTTCACTGGCCGCATTTGCGGTGCTACCCTTGATCTCTACGTTGGCTACGACGAGCGCCTTATCGATCCCGCCTCCCGCGACTTAACGACTTTCCAGACACCGTTTGGCGCTCTCTGTTTAGTAACGCTCCCGATGGGATGGACTAACGCTGTGCCCATCTTCCACGACGACGTCACACACATCCTCCAGCCCGAGATCCCCCATAACACCCTCAGCTTCATCGGCGACGTTGGCGTTAAAGGCCCGAAAGACTGGAAACTTGTTAACGGCTCCCCCACTAAGCATCCCGACAATTCCAACATTCGTCTAGCGCTTTGGGAGTTCTTTGAACTCCTGAACCATGTCCTTCAGCGTATGAAGTACTGTGGTGGTACTTTCTCTGGTCATAAGCTAGTCCTTTGCGCGCCAACCTTTAAGATCCTTGGCCACGTTTGCACTCCTACCGGCCGAGTTCCTGATGAAAACCGTTTAGCGCTATTGGACCGCTGGGGCCCTTGCCAGTTGTTAACCGAAGTCCACGCCTTCCTAGGCACTGTTGGAGTCCTCTGGATGTTCGTTAAGAACTTTGCCCATCGCGCTCATCACCTAACGAAGCTCACCCGTACTGGTGTTCCCTTCGAATTTGGACCCAACCAGCTTAACATCCAGAAAGACCTCGTTAAAGCCTTACACGACGCTAAACCTCTCGTTCCCATTGACTACGAATCCGACGATCCTGTGATCTTAGCGGTCAACACTTCCTACATAGCGGTCGGTTTCTATCTTTGCCAGTGCACTACTGATAATCGCAAGCAACGTCGCTATAACCGCTTCGGTTCCATCACCCTTAACGAACGCGAAGCCCGCTTCAGTCAACCCAAGCTCGAGCTTTACGGTTTGTATAGAGCCTTGCAGGCACTACGCATGTACCTCCTAGGCGTTAGGAACCTTATCGTCGAAGTCAACGCCCGTTACATCACAGGTATGCTGCAGAACCCTGACATTCAGCCTTCAGCTAGTATGAACCGCTGGATCATGGCTATCCTTATGTTCCACTTCAAGCTCGTACACGTTAAAGGAACCTTCCATGGACCCGACGGACTTTCACAACGACCGTTACAGCCTACCGACCCTCCCCCAGACGATACCTACAATGATATCTTCGAAGATTGGATCGATTGTATGCATGGATTCATGCACCATGTTCAGTTACCAACTGCCCTCACCCGTTCCGCCTCTACCGTCCCTCGTTTACCCCCGCTCGCCCACTACCATCTGACTCTAACGACATTCGTTAACGATACCATTCCCCTTACCGAAGTCTCGATTCCACCCGTTACCGACCCCCTTTCCTATGACAACGTCCCTCGCTCACCCAAGGCCCTGGCCAGCGACAAAAGAATTCAACTCGTCCGGCAGTGGCTTACCGACTTCAAGCAACCGCCAGACCTTGACGACAAAGCCCTCGCTACTTTCCTTTGCTACGCTAGCGGCTTCTTCCTCACTAACGGCAAGCTTTGGCGCCGCAATCGTAATGGTGAGCACAAGCTCTTCATAGCGGTTGACTCACGACTTCACATCCTGCACGCTATGCACGACGACCTTGGACATTGCGGTCTGTTCGCTACAAGAGCTGCCCTGCTGGAACGCTTTTGGTGGCCACAGGTAGCGGCCGATATCGTTTGGTACATTCACTCGTGCCACATTTGCCAAGTCCACCAAACGACCAAAGTCCTCATACCGCCTACCGTCACTATCCCCGCCGCCTTATTCAGCAAAATCTACATCGACACCATGTTTATGCCGCCTTCGAGGTAGCGGCCGATATCGTTTGGTACATTCGCTCGTGCCACATTTGCCAAGTCCACCAGACGACCAAAGTGCTCATACCGCCTACCGTCACTATCCCTGCCGCCTTATTCAGCAAAATCTACATCGACACCATGTTCATGCCGCCTTTGAACAAGTTCAAGTATATCATCCAAGGATGCTGTTTGCTAATCCACTATCCCGAATTCCACATGCTCGCCTGCGAAAATACCGACGCTATCGCTAAGTGGCTCTTCGAAGACATCATCTGCCGCTGGGGCGCCCTTAACGAAATCGTTACCAATAACAGTCCCCCCATCATTAAAGCCGTTGCTTACCTTGCCAAGAAGTACCACATCAACCACATTCGCATATCTGGTTACAACAAACGCGCTAACGGTATCGCCGAACGACCTCACTTTGACGTTTGACAGGCCCTCTTCAAAGCCGTTAACGGGGACCAGTCCAAGTGGAGCTCAGCTGCTTACTCTGTCTTCTGGTCAGAACGCGTTACCGTTCGCCGCTGCATGGGTTGTTCCCCTTACTACGCCGCTACCGGTACTCATCCCCTATTCCCCGCTGACATCATAGAAGCGACCTACCTCCAGCCACCTCCCAATTCCCTGCTAACAACAACCAACCTTATCGCCCAACGCGCCATCGACCTACAATGCAGACAAGCCGATCTCGACCGTTTACACGATACCATCCTTACCGCCTGCCGGTTAGCGGCTCTCCGTTTCGAACAAGAGCACGCCGCTACCATTTGAGACTACGACTTCAAGCAAGGAGACCTAGTATTGATGAAGAATACACGCATTGAAGTCACCCATAACAAGAAGATGCGACCTCGATACTTAGGACCGCTAGTGGTAATCTCACATAACCTTGGAGGCGCTTACATTCTTTGTGAATTAGATGGATCCGTACTCCACCGACTGGTAGCCGCCTTTCGCTTAGTCCCTTATTTTGCCCGCAAACACATCCCTCTCCCTACTGACACCTTCGACATCGATACCGACCATTTAAGAATACTAGAAGAAACCGACTTACTCAATGATGAAGACCCCCTTAATCCCGACGAACCATTAGAAAAGACCGCCGAAGAAGATTAGAAAACACCATTTCCACCATACACCCCACTCACTGTCCAAATCCCAAAAACCTTAATGGCTCTCGATAAGCCTTTATTTCTATTGTTTCATCTTTACTTACTTCGCTTCTATTCATCATAGACTTTCTTCCTACATACACTTGCCGACACATACGCCAACCATTAAGCCCTCTATTTACTCTTTTCAACTTGTCACCACCGTTACCCACTCCAGCCTTTCATTAAGACGCAGTCGTTAAGCGACCTTGCACAAGCGCCATGATGGTTTACTGAGCGTTTATCTTTTTCCACCCTTTATTTTTCTTTGGTTCCTTTCGCTTCGATTTTTCACTCTGCCTTTTGTTAAGACGCAGTCATTAAGCGACGTTGCGCAAGCGCCATGATGATTTACTGAGCGTTTATCTTATTTTAACCGTTTAATTCCTTCAGCTTCGACCCTTCACTATCCGTTTGACTTGTCTTCTCTATCTGGCACTTCCCTTTCCTCTGACCACTATTCTTACCGGTCGACCCATAGTCCAAGAAAACCGTTTATTTAAAAAGACCCCTTAAGGAGGTCAGTCTCCAAAAGCAATACGACAAAACTAAAAAGAAAAAATGTTTTTTTTTAGGGCATGGCAGAGGGGAGGTCGTCATCTGAAGGCAGCTCCGTATCCCCCGACTTCCCCCAGGACTCCTCCGTCACCCCTGCCTCGGCCTGCCACGCAATGAAGGTGTTGCAATCATCTTGGTAGCGCGTCAGTGTGCCCTGCGCCCTCACAAGCAGCCGGTAGCGAGCTCTCACTGCTCGCAAGTTGTCCTCCGCCGCTCGCATCTCCCTCTCCATCAATTGCCTGACCTCTGCCGCCCTCGCTCGATAACGTTCAAGGTTGCCCCTAGGATCGAACGGGAACGGGACCGGTAGGTCCTCCCCCAGCCATTCAATCTCCTCCTTGTCGATAGTTGGTTGAGGGGGGGCCCCGAACCTCTCTACCTAAGCGAACTTTGTTAGTGTTACCGGTCAGCCGTTAAGGAACAACGAACTTACCAAGTCCTTTGCCTCCGCTTCGCCTGTCTTGTTGCCCATCTCCACTTCTGGCGTCTCCAGTTCTACTGGCCTGCTGTTGACCGTTAGCAGTGGTTTGAACAAGAGAGAGTACTCACCGGCTCCCGCTAGGTTCCGCTACCGGTTCGACCGCCATTACTCCCTCCCCCTGCTCGATGGCCTCTGTCACCACCGCCGCCTCGGGAGGAGTCCACTCATGAGCCCCTTCGACCGACCCTTCTTCATCCGACTCCAAACGGCGCCGTTTAGAGCTCCTGGCCAGTGTCGGCACCTCTTTGTCACTTGACTCCATGACTGATCGGCTCCTTACTGGCCTTTTCCCCTTATCCTCACCCTCCCCGTCACCAGCTCCCTCCTGACGCGTCGGTAAGCTTAGCGTTGTCCTCTTCACCGCAATGGCCTTGCCGGCCGCGTCGAGTTTGCGCTGCCCCTCCAAGTACTGTCTTGCCGCCCGTACCAAAGCAGCCACCTCCGCCTTCTTCCCCTTGTGACCTCCGCAGCGACCCCTTAACGACTTTCCCCGCACCAAACAACCCTTGCTAACCTCGTTGCAGCGGTAACAAGGCAGGTTGCCAGTCGGGTACCAGCAACCTTCCGGGTCGTTCAGAGCCCAGCAACCGTCGCACTGCTGCAAGAACCGTTAGCCAAAGCCGTTAAAAGACAACAGAGCAAGACTTACCACCCCAACTGGCTCCCGAAACGCTGCCCTTGCCGCAGGAGCCACCAGCTTCCTCTCCTTCCTTTGACCGACTAGTTCCCCTGCACCTACTCCCGTATCCAGAACTGACGAGGGCAAGCGCCCATGCAGCAACCTCTTCAGCTCCCGATCGTTAAACGACCCGGGAACCGCTATCTCCTCATTGCTCCCCTCTTCCTCCTCGTCCTCCGCGGCTCGCTCCTTGCCCTTCAGCGTCCCCTGCTACCGGTCGCTGTTAGTACTTACCGGCCACAGTAGTTAATTCGGAAAGTTTACCTTTGGAATTGTCATCATCCTCGTCTTCGTTGTTGGCCTTGGAGTCCTTGGAGTCTGCAGTAACGCCCTCCGCCCTGCCGACTCAATCCCTCGCCACGGTCCTCCCTCGTCCTTGTAGCGGCCGACGCCATAGGATCCTTGATGGGGTGCTGGAAGAAAAATTGGTCATCAAAAGGCAGTTCCTCGAATAACTAGAAAGTACCCTTAACAACACCGCTAAGTCAGTAGCGGCATTGTTAGCGCTTACCGTCATAGGCGCCACAGTCACGTCCTCCACCTCCATCTTGCCCGCCAGCTGCTCACCCTTAGCGCAAGCGTTAGCATACCGTATGAACCGTTAGGAAACAGGAAGCTTACAAAATGCCTGTCGTACGGCCTCATCCAGGCCTCATCCTTGTACTGGGCGTATAATGCCCGGCACTCCTCCTCTACCGCCTCCTGCTCCGCCCACGTGATACCGCTCCCGCCGGCCAACTCAAACCAGTGCAGATACATCGACAAAATCGACGTAGCCGCCGCCCGGGGATTAGTCGCCAGCAGTGCGCGCCCCATAGACAAGACCTTCGGTGCTTTCTCCAAGAAGTCCTGGGCCGCCGCCAGGCATGCAAAGGAAGCGGTGTATCCAAAGAAGGCAGGTGTTGACATGATAAGAGGTGTTGAGATGACGAAGTCCAAAGAGTCGCTGGAATTTATTTATGGTTTTTTGGTATGGCACACGGACCAGGACCCCCCGCACGGACCACGCTTGACAATCACGAGACTTCGAGGATTTTCCTTTGACTGGGGACAGTCAGTTTTTCAGTCAAGGGGAGATGATACGCCCTGGTCAGCGCTGGCTGCCCGACACCGACAAGTCGAACCAAGCACGTGACCTCAGCACGTGACTGCTAACGACACTGACCGTTACCGACCTATCCCTTAACGACCCAGCCGACCTTGCGACAGTCCAGGCCCCTCTCCCTATGGCCCCTGACATGCATTATCACATGCATCTGCTATGCTTACTATCTCTTACCGGTTTCCCCTTTTATCGCCCTACTCCCGACATGCACTACTACATTATCACATGCAACCGCTACGCTTACTATCTATTACCGGTTTCCCCTTTTATCTATCACCTTACGTGCCTATAAATACTGCCCTGTCAGTAGCTACAAATCATCAAATTGTACCAGAGTCTAGTCCCCACTTCAGACTATGCTTAAGATCTCGTTCACGCTCTTGCTTCATTAACGGCTGATTTGGGATTACCCAGTCCAGTCTACTTTGCTCCTCGCGCTTAGCCCGACCATATTGTCGGACTAGCACTCGTCGCCTTTGTTAAGCGCCATACGGGTGCCCTCGCTCTGCTTTCGTTAAGCACCATACGGGTGCCCTTGTTTTGCCTTCGTTAAATGCTAGCGCTTATGGCTAGCGGCTCGTATATTTCCGTTAACTCTTCCGCTATTCCTTAACGACCTTTTGGGTCTTTGACAGATTTCTCACTTAGCAGCGATTCGGCGCCGACATTAGCGGCCGTACTGTTATCCCTTACCGCTCTCTCACACTTCCTTACCGACTCCGACCTCACATCTCCTTACTGGGTTTCTGGGACTTTGCTTGACTCCTCTCATACACATGTAACGCTACTGCTTGCTAGCTATCCCTATCTAGCTGGTCTTGTTGGTTGTTTCCTGCACGGCAGCTAGGCAGCAAGTCAGCGCATCAGCGGCAAGGGAGTAATAAGGAGCCGGTCAGTGGTAGAGTCAAGCGAGGACAAGGTACCAGCACCGGCTAGGAGTTCCAAACGGCGCCGGTTGGAGTCTGAGGAAGAGGGGTCAGTTGAGAGAGTCCACGAGGCAACTCCTCTCGAGACGGCGGTAATGGAGGTTATCGAGCAGAGTCTGGGAGGGGGGGAAGTAGCAGAGGAGATTGAGCCGTTAGCCGGTCCAAGCGACAGCTGGTAAGTGATCACTTCTGCTTTGTCTTGTTCTGCCGTTAACAATTGATTGCGCTTAACAACAGGCCAGTAGAAACAGAGATGCGAGAAGTGGAGATGGGGGATGAGACGGGAGAAGCGGAGGCAAAAGACTTAGTAAGTTTTGCCTGGTTTAACACTAGGTCGGTAACACTAATGAAATTCGCTAGGTGGAGAGGTTCGGGGCTCCTCCTTGACCAACTGTTGAGGAGGAGGAGATTGAGTGGCTGGGGGAGGACCTACCGGTCCCGTTCCCATTTGACCCTAGAGTGGACTTGGAGTGGTATTGGGCAAGAGCAGCAGAGGTCAGGCGGCTGATGGGGAGAGAGATGCAGGCAGTGGAGGACGACTTGCGAGCAGTGCAGGTTCGCTACCAACTGCTGGCGAGGGCACAAAGCGCCCTAACGTGCTATCAAGACGACTGCAACACCTTCATCACGTGGCAGGCAGAGGCGGGGGTGATGGAGGAGTACTGGGGGAAGTTGGGGGATGGAGAGCTGCCTTCGGATGACAATCTCCCCTCTGCCGCGCCCTAAAAAAAAAACTTTTTCTTTTTAGTTTTGTTTTATTACTGTCGAAGACTGACCCCCTTAAGGTGTCTTTTTAAATAAACAATTTCTTGGAGTTTGGGTTGACCGGTAAGATAGCGGTCTAAAAAAAGGTGAAACAACTAGCAAAAGATCGAAGCAAAAGGGGAATAAATGGTTTGAAAAATAAGTGAGTTAAAAAGATAAACGCTCAGTAAATCATCATGGCGCTTGTGCAACGTCGCTTAACGACTGCGTCTTAACAAAAGGCAAATGGGAAACGGTGGTGACAAGTTAGAAAGAATAAGTAGAGGGCTTAACGGTAGGCATGTATGTCACAAGCGTATGTAGAAAGAAAGTCTATGATGAATAGAAAAAAAGAGTAAGTAAAATGGAAAGGGAAACGGAACAATAGAAACAAGGGCTTATCGAAAGCCATTAAGGTTTTTGGGGATTTTAACGGTGAGTGGGGTGGATAGGTGTTAATGGTGTTTCCTAGTCTTCTTTGGCAGTAATGTCTAATGAGTCGTCGGGATTAATGGGTTCTTCATTGTCGAGTAAGTTGGTTTCTTCTAACATTCTTAAATGGTTGGTATCGATGTCGAAGGCGTCGGTAGGGAGAGGGATGTGTTCACGGGCAAAATAGGGGACTAAACAAAAGGCAGCTACCGGTCAGTGGAGTACTGATCCATCCAGTTTGCAGAGAATGTAAGCGCCTCCACGGTTGCATGAGATTATCACTAGTGGTCTTAAGTATCGAGGTTGCATCTTCTTGTTATGGGTGACTTCAATGCACGTATTCCTCATCAATACTAGGTCTCCTTGCTTGAAGTTGTAGTCTCGAATGGTAGCGGCATGCTCTTGTTTGAAACGGAGAGCCGCTAGCCAGCGGGCAGTAAGGACGGTATCATGTAGACAGTCGAGATTGGCTTGTCTGCGTTGAGCGATGAGATCGGTAGTCGTTAACAAGGAATCGGGAGGTGGCTGGAGGTAGGTTGCTTCTACAATGTTGGCAGGGAAGAGGGGATGGGTACCGGTAGCGGCATAGTAAGAGGAGCAACTCATGCAGTGGTGGACAGTAACGTGTTCTGACCAGAAGATGGAGTAAGCGGCTGAGCTCCACTTGGACTGGTCTCTGTTAATGGCTTTGAAGAGGGCTTGTCTAACATTGAAATGAGGTTGTTCGGCAATACCGTTAGCATGTTTGTTGTAACCGGATATGCGAATGTGGTTGATGTGATACTTCTTGGCGAGGTAAGAAACAGCTTTAATCATGGGAGGGCCGTTATTGGTAACAATTTTGTTAAGGGCACCCCAGCGGCAGATGATGTCTTCGAAGAGCCACTTAGCGATAGCATCGGTATTTTCGCAAGTGAGCATGTGGAATTTGGGATAGTGAATTAATGAACAGCGTCCTTGGATAACATATTTGAACTTGTTCAAAGGCGGCATGAACATGGTGTCGATATAGATTTTGCTGAAGAGAGCGGCGGGGATAGTGACGGTAGGCGGTATGAGGACTTTGGTTGTTTGGTGGACTTGGCAAATGTGGCACGAGCGGATATACCAGACGATATCGGCCGCTACCTGTGGCCACCAAAAGTGCTCCAGCAGGGCGGCTCTTGTAGCGAACAGACCACGATGTCCAAGGTTGTCGTGCATAGCGTGTAGGATGCAAAGTCGCGAGTCGGTTGGTATGAAGAGCTTGTGCTCGCCATTACAATTGCGTTGCCAAAGTTTGCCGTTAGCGAGGAAGAAACTGCTAGCATAGCAAAGGAAGGTAGCAAGGGCCTTGTCATTAAGGCCTGGTGGTCGCTTGAAGTCAGTAAGCCACTGCTTAATGAGTTGGACTCTTTTGTCGCCGGCAAGGGCCTTGGGGGAGCAAGGGACGTTGTCGTAGGAAAGGGGGTCGGTAACGGGTGGAGTTGAGACTTCAGTAAAGGGAACAGTGTCATTAACAAATGTTGCTAGAGTCGGTAGGTAATGGGCAAATGGGGGTAAACAAGGGATGGTAGAGGCGGAGTGGGCAAGGGCGGTTGGTAGCTGAACATGGTGCATGAATCTGTGCATACGATCAATCCAATCTTCGAAGATGTCGTTGTCGGTATCGTCTGGGGGAGAGTCAGTAGGCTGTAATGGTCATCGCAAAAGTACATCAGGCCCATGGGAGGTTCCTTTAACGTGTACGAGCTCAAAGTGGAACATAAGGATGGCCATGATCCAGCAGTTCATGCTAGCAGAGGGCTGAATGTCAGGGTTCTGCAGCATACCTTTGATGTAGCGAGCGTTGACTTTGATGATGAGGTTCCTAACGTCTAGGAGGTACATGCATAGCGCCTGCAAGGCTTGGTACAAACCGTAAAGCTTGAGCTTGGGCTGACTGAAGCGAGCTTCGCGTTTGTTAAGGGTGATGGAGCCAAAACAGTTATAGCAGCGTTGTTTGCAATTGTTGGTAGTACACTGGCAAAGGTAGAAACCAACCGCTATGTAGGAAGTGTCAACTGCTAAGATAACAGGATCTTTGGATTTGTAGTCAATAGGAACGAGGGGTTTAGCATTGTGCAGGGCCCTGATGAGGTCTTTCTGGGCGTGAAGCTGATCGGGTCCAAATTCGAAGGGAACTCCAGTACGGGTGAGCTTCGTTAGATGGTGAGCGCAATGGGCGAAGTTCTTAATGAACATCCGGAGGACTCCAACGGTACCTAGGAAGGCACGGACTTCAGTTAACGACTGGCAAGGGCCCCAGCGGTCCAATAGCGCTAAACGGTTTTTGTCAGGTACTCGGCCGCTAGGAGTGCAAACGTGGCCCAGGATCTTGAAGGTAGGCATGCAAAGGACGAGCTTATGACCGGAGAAAGTACCACTGCAGTATTTCATCTGCTGAAGGACACGGTTCAGGAGTTCAAAGAACTCCCAAAGCGCTAGACGAATGTTGGGGTTGTCAGGATGCTTAGCAGGTGTGCCGTTAACGAGTTTCCAGTCCTTCGGGCCTTTAACACCAATGTCGTCGATGAAGCTGAGGGCGTTATGGGTGATCTTGGGCTGGAGGATGTGGGTGATGTCGTCGTGAAAAATGGGCACAGCGTTAGCCCATCCCATTGGGAGCGTTACTAAACAGAGGGCGCCAAACGGTGTCTGGAAAGTCATTAAGTCGCAGGAAGCAGGATCAATAAGGCGTTCATCATAGCCGACGTAGAGGTTGAGAGTGGCGCTGCAAATGCAGCCAGCAAAGGATTTGGCAACGTGGTCAGGGAAAGGGGGAACTCCAGAATGGCAGATTGTGACTTGGGTTAATGGCTCGAGGCTGTGGACTAGGCGAAGTTTACCGTTTTTCTTCAAGACACAAAACCAGCGGGACCAGTAAGCGGAGTTTGAGGGTTCGTAAATGCCTGCTTGGATCTTGCTATGTATGATCTCGCAGATCTCCTTTTCGAGGCCTGGCGGTATTGGTCAGTTGTGCTGAACCCAAGGGACGTGAGGGATGGTCGGTATGCAAACAGGAGGGAAGAAGTTGGGTCATAGGCTACCTCTTTTGGAGTCTTCCCAAGCGAATGTGTTTTGTTGCTTAGCGACAAGGTCCACGAGTACGTTAAGCTCATCTTGGGTAAGGAAGCCGGTATCGTGTTCCTTAATGAAAGTCGCTTTGCATTCTTCGGTAAAATGAGGAGTCGGTAAGAAAGCAAGGGGATTAGGATTGAGCTTGGGTATGTTTGCTAAGGGGTCGCCAAGGATGTGTCGTTCGATTCAGAAGTCTTCGCTAACATGGCTAGCGACGGGCTTGGTTTTCAATGCGACTGGCTTGTATTTCTTCTTGACTTGGACTCCTTTGTGTTTTGGCTTGGCAGTGGCATAAACGGCTGGGAAGGGAACGTTAACGTAAACAGGGGCTGAGACGGTATCGAGCATTCCAGATGCTTGGCCAAGAATAGAGGGATTGGAGAGACTAGTGAAAATGAAATAAGAGTGCGGCGGGATAACAGTCTCGGTATGGTCGCTAGCAGTTGCATACAAATAAGCAAGAGAGAGATTGTCGGAAACTGTTTTTGGGTTTTCTAGTATTTCGTGATCGAGTGGGGTATGTGATTGCACTATAACGGAGTGCTTTTGGTGATTGTAGTTGAGAATGACTGCTAAGTCTTCCTCTGAGTCATTAACCATGGGGATGGTGCCGAAAGCAACGGGGCGGTCTGGCGCTATACTTGGGCTGAACCTTCTGTTGCTTGTACTGACCGCGGGGAAACGTAGGGATAGTGCGATGAAGTCCGGTATTGGGGTCCGTTATCGTTATTGTAGTCTCTGTTTTGCTAAGGGTATCGACAGTACTCTTGATTAAGACATCGAAGGGGCAACTGAGCAGGATATCATAAGCAGGGGGAGCGTAGGACATGGATCTGAAGGTACAGCGTGATACCGCCAACAGTGCAAGGGACGTTACAAGCTAGACCAAGGGATTGTCCATAGTACCGTTAGCGCTTTGCATGTTCAGAATGATGCTGGGGTCGTAGGAGATGCCAAGATAGTTAGTGACTTCAGCAGACATGGAGATGATCTGGGAGCCGCTATCTGCTATACATTCAATTTCCTTGTGGTTATCAACCAAAAGCATGATGGACCGGATTGCCTGTGATTCCTGAGCGACCGTTAACGTAACCGGCTCCTCACCAGGTGGTAGCAACTTGATATATGCTTCCACCGGGTCTATCGAAGTGACTTGGGCTCTAGCGGCGTCGGTAAGAGGAGGGTTGGTAGCAGGAGTGTCGTTAAGGGAAAATGAAGGCAGAGCGTTGTCAATGATATCGGTAGACTCTTGGAAGGCAGTGACGTTAGGAGGCGTGGTCCATTTAGGCATAACGGCGTTTCTGAACTGGTTCCGGATGTTGTTAGAGAAGGAGCAGAGTTCGCCGACAGAGACAGTAAGCTTGGTCTGGAGTACCCGGTCAAATACCTGTTTACACTGTTTGATATCGTAGATGGGTGCTGTACTCCGGTAAGCAGCATCAGGCCATCTGTCCAGAGCGCCAAAGTTTTGGTTGGTTGGGGGCTGATAGTGAGACGAGATACTGGAGTAAAGGTGAACTGGGGGATCGACCATGGGAACATGGTTAATGACTGGCGGCTCAGGGGCCTTAGCGGTACCGGTAGCAGAGGCAGAGGCAGGACATTTGTTAGCAACAGGGGTACTAGCAGGGACTGAGCATTTGTTGGCGGTAGGAGGACTGGCGGAAGAGCTGGTGGGAACGGCAGGGGAACTGGTAGCGGCAGAGTCGTTAGCGGCTTTAGGGGGAACAAGTCAATATCCCTTAGCACGAGGGATCTCGATACCATCAAAGACTTCAGCTGGGCAGCGTAGAGCATCAAGTTCCTGTTCTAAGGCAGTGACACGTTCTTCCCTGGATAACGTTCCTGGGCTAGCGGGTTCCGGTTGCAAGACTTTGTGGATAAACGTCTGGGACATGCCTTGGAGCTGTTCCACGTCAGGGTTGGCATTAGCAGAAAGGCGACCGGTAAGAAGCTGGTTGGGGTTGAGCCTGTGCCATTTGTTGATGCGTTCCATATAGAGCCATTTGCTGATATAGTTGGGGATCATGGCGCCAGATGGTAAGACAACCTTGCCTTTGTGGTTCCGACGGATCTTGCCTTGACTAATGAAGCTTTCCAGCTTAATGCAATTGCCTCGTACCATCGTGTGACCGGTTTTGCCACAGAAGTGGCAGCTGTTGCTAGGAGGTCAAGAGGCGCGGGACTGAGAGCTGTTACTGGCAGTCAATGCAGCCATCTTTTCCTCCATGCATGCGAGAGTGTTAACAATAGCAGCGGCGGCAATGTCAAGAGGTTCCTTTTTAATGATGGTGGTTGGTACGGGGGTGGCAGTGTTAACGGCGGGGGTCTTAGCATTAGCGGTTGTCGACTTTTTCGAAGTCGTAGCGGTGTTGGTACCCTTCAGAACCCATTTGGCAGCTTCAAAGACTTGGTCTACCTCATACGGGTCCTCCGGGTGATGATCAGGAAGGGTGATTTCTAAACGGCAGACGAGTTTGGACCATACCAAAGTCGGGATGCCTTGCTGGAATAAACAGCACTCCTCATTTCGGTAGATCTTGCCTTTAGCCAGAAGCCAACGCGCCAGGCGCTGGAAGTCCCTATAGTAATCCGAGAAGTGTCCAAGAGTAGTGATACCAGCAGAGAAGGTCTGGTTAACGAGTCGCTCGAGATCCTGAAGGGTGTAACGGGCAGATTCCTCAGCACCCAGATATAAACAAAAGACCTCTATCTTCCACTCGGCATAGGTATGGTCGCTAAACTCTGGCAATCCAAGCCAGGTCTCCGCGGTGTCATATGATACGTACCGAGCGGCATATTCCTTTTTCTGGTTATTGTTGTTAACGGCGCAGTCCGCTAAGAGATATTCAAGCTCGTGGAAATACTGGGCAAGCTCTCAAGGGCAACTCTCGTCCCACTTGGGTGCGGTAGAGTCGTTGCGGGGTGGCATGTGGTGGGAAAGACGGGCGTCACCCATGACATTAGGGTTAATGGGTGTCGATAAGGGCATAGAGGATTGAACTGGGGAATAGGGGTCTGGGGATAACGGTGGTAGCAGTGCATCGAGGAAGTTGTCGATGTGATGGCCTGGGAAGTTCTCTAGGAGTTTGTTAACGTCAAGAAGTTCCCTAGCAGTAGCGAGTTCCTCTTCAAGGTTACGAGGCGGTGTTGTTAAGGGTATTAACGGCGAAGGAGGGGGAATGTCAAAAGGGATAACGGCAAGCAAAGCTTCGGTAACAAGACGTAAGCAGTTTTTGGCCTGGAGGCAAGTTTCCAGTGGAATTTTGCTATAGAACCCCTCGTGGTGGGCTCCAAAATGATGCGCTGACTTGCCGCCTAGCTGCCATGCAGGAAACAACCAACAAGACCAACTAGATAGGGATAGCTAGCAAGTAGTAGCGTTACGTGTATGTGAGAGGAGTCAAGCAAAGTCCCAGAAACTTGGTAAGGAGTTGGGAGGTCAGAGTCGGTAAGGAAGAGGGAGAGAGCAGTAAGAGATAACGGTGAGACCGCTAGTGTTGCTACCGAATCGCAGCAGGTGGAGAGATCTGCAAAGACCCAGAAGGTTGTTAAGGAATTTAGGAAGAGTTAACAGAAATATACGAGTCGCTAGCCGTAAGCGCTAGCGTTAACAAAGGCGAACCGAGGGCACCTGTATGGTGCTTAACGAGGGCAAAGCGAGAGCACCCATATGGCGCTTGACAAAGACAACGAGTGCTAAGTTTAATGATACCGTTAAGCTTAGCACGGAGACCGAAGGAGACTGGACTGGGTAAACCCGAATCAGCCGTTAAGGAAGCGAGAGGGTGAACAAGATCTTAAGTGTAGTCTGAAATGGGGACTAGACTCTGGTACGATTCGATGATGTTTAGCTACTGACAGGGCAGTATTTGTAAGGGCGACCTCAGAGAGCTGTGGAAGTCACACAGCTGGCAGAGGGATATCCAAAGATGTATTAGCAAGTGGCTACAGTGTACAGGAGCTAGCTACTCACCTGGCAGAGGGATATCCAAAGAGAATAAGTCTGAGGAATCCCTATGCCAGGCTGTGGACGCTTCTGGGGCCCCAGAAGCATGGGAATCAACTATATAATCCACAGAAGCCACTGAAAAAATACTGTGGGAATAAAAAGATAAAAACTCGGACATTGCCAGAGAATGGATTGGTAATGACCATCAGGTGACTCTGGCAATGTCAGGTGGTCTGGAGAAGTCAGATGACCAGGAAGGGATCAGATAACCTTGAGAGCAAGGTCAGGTGATCAGAAATGCGGACACAATATGTACAGATAGTATCTAAAGGGAAACAGAAGGGAAAAGGAAGGGGAAAAAGAATAGGAAAAGGAAAGGATGGTCTCTAGGGGTTGTCCCCTTACATCACCCCCCCTCTAGGGTGCAGCGTCTTGATGCACTGGACGGTGGCAAGGCCAAACAGACTGGAAAAGCGCTGGAGAAAGTGTATACAGGCCCCGGATGCTCTTAGGGGCGCCTGGATGCCGCTCATAGAATTCCTTCACCAGCAGTGGTGCCTGGACATCCTCAGCTGACTCCCAAGATGCATCCTCATAACCATAGCCCTTCCACTTCACTCGATACTGAAGCTTGTGGTGAAACATGCGACTGTCCAAGATTGCCTCTACCTCATAGTGCTCCTCATCATTCACAATGACTGGTGGTGGTGGAGGAGCTGTCCGGCACCCTGGAATTGGGTCAGTGACAGCGGGATGGAGCTTGACTACATGGAAGACTGGATGGATGTTCCGCATTGAATAGGGCAGGCGCAGGCGATAAGCCAGACGCCCCACTGCACGCTGTACTGTATATGGGCCAAGGAACTTGTGGGAGAGCTTTTTGGACGGGCGCGTGGTCTGGATGTCCTCCACGTCAAGATAGACCTTATCCCCTGTTTGGTATTCTGGTGCTGGAGTTCAGCGTTGGTTGTAGTACTTGGCCATGTTGTCCTTGGCCTTGGCTAATGCCACTCTGGCCTCCTCCTGCGCCTCCTTCATGCGATCCACAAACTCCGTCACTGACTCATTCTGGGAAGGGCGCTGGCGGGGCTCAAAGCCCATGCGAGGGTTGCGTCCAGTGTCCAGCATGAAAGGGGTGGCCTGCGTTGTAGAGTGTACATGATTGTTGTACTGGAACTCTGCATCTGGAAGGAGTTCGTCCCAGTCATCCTGTCGCTTGCTGCAGAAGATCCGGAGATACTGTTCCAACTCCTGGTTGACCCGCTCAGTCTGACCATCCGATTGAGGGTGATATGCTGTAGAGGCTTGGAGTTTGATCCCTAGCAGGCGGTATAGTTCCCTGGTGAATTCTGCTATAAACTGAGGACCCCGGTCGGACACGAAGGCATCTGAGAGACCATGGAGCTTCCAGACATTCTTCCAGTACAGGTTGGCCGCACCCAAAGCGGAACAAGTGGTGGTGGTGGAGATGAAGTGCACTTGCTTCCCTACACTATCCACAGCCACTAGGATAGCATCGTAGCCATGGGCATCTGGTAGCTCAGAGATGAAGTCTACTGAAACTACACTCCACCGGTCATTGGGAATAGGGAGGGGATGTAGCTCGCCAATAGGTGCTTGGCGGGAGGGCTTGGTCCGGAAACACATGTCGCAGGTGCTTGTGTAGGTCCTAATATACCGTGACATCTGGGGCCACCAGTAGTTCCGTGATACCAGCTCCAGAGTCTTCCAGCGTCCAGGGTGCCCTGCAACCTTGGAGTCATGGTGCTGCTCTACGATCCATCAGCGTAACTCTGGGTTGTTCGGCACATAGATATTCCCCCAGAAGGTGAGGATCCCTTGGTCTGATTGCCACTCCTGGCTGTGGATAGAGCGGGTCCCTATCGGTCGACCTGCCTTGAGCGCTGCTGCTGCCTTAGCCACTACATCCTCCTGGAGTCCCTTGCGGTTGCCCTTCTGGATGTCTGCCAGAATGGACACTTCCTTGCCCTGGATCACCAGACCCTCAAGTGCCCTTACTGCAAAGAACTCTGGCTTGAGCAACACAATGTTGTCATTGTCACCAGCTCCAGTGCCATGGTCAGCGCGACATGACAGAGCATCTGGCTTGCCCATACTCCCATACTCCAGCCAGGCCTATGATGAAGGGAGAAGTCAAAGTTGGCCAGGTAGAGGGACCAGTGGGCCTGTCGGCAGTTGAGTTTCTTTGCAGTGCGGAAGTACTCGAGGTTCTTGTGGTCAGTCCAGACTTCAAACTGATGCCAGGCCCCTTCTAAGAAATGCCACCACTTCTCAAAGGTGCGGATGATAGCCAGCATCTCCTTATCATGAATCTCATAATTGCGCTCCACTGCATTGAGACTCTTGGAGTAGAAGGCCACTGGGTGCCACTTTGCATCTTCCTTTGACTGTTGAGATAGAACTGCTCCAGTGGCAAAGTCAGAGCTGTCTGCCTCCACTCAAAATGGCAGGTTATTGTCTGGTGGGATGAGAACAGGTTTTGAGGTCACTGCCTGCTTTAAGGTGTCAAACGTGGTCTGCTGGGCATCTGTCCACTGCCAGGGCTGGTCTTTGGACATCAGATCAAAGAGTGGGCGAGCATGATGTGAAAAGTCCTGAATGAACCGCCAGTAGAAGTTGGTGAACCCTAAAAAGGATTGCACCTCCTTCTTATTCTGAGGTACAGGCCATTCTGCCACTCCAGCTACCTTCACCAGGTCCATCTCAGCTGTTCCATGCAAGATGATGAGTCCAAGATATTCCACTTGGGTCTGTTCAAACTCACACTTCTCAGGCTTGAGATAAAGCTGGTGTTGGCAGAGGTGTTCCAGAACCAGACGTACGATGCGGTGGTGCTCCTCTAGGGTCTTTGTGAAAATGAGGATATCATTCAGGTATACACACACCACACCTTCTGCAATGAGGTCTCTGAAGATGTCGTTCATCATGGTCTGGAAGGTAGCTGGGCTGTTTGTGAGGCCAAAGAACATGACCAGTGGTTCAAATAGCCCCCAGTTGGTTCGGAAAGCAGCCTTCCACTCATCTCCTTCCTTGATGTGCACGTTGTTGTAGCCCCAGCGGACATCCAATTTAGTGAAGTACCGTGCGCCATGGAGGTTGTTGACAAGCTCAGAGATGAGGGGAAGGGGGTAGCGATTCTTCACAGTGAGAGCGTTCAGGACACAATAGTCTTGCACCAAGCGGAGTGAGCCATCCTTCTTCTTGATGAACAAGACTGGAGAAGCCATGGGGGACTTGGATGGGTGTATTTGACCAGACTCCAAATTCTCCTGCAAGAAGGCATCCAATTCATCCTGTTCCTTAGGCGCCAGTGGGTAGACCTTACAGTTGGAGGGCTCTGCTTCTGGGGTCAACTCAATAGCGTGATCCCACTGCTTGCGCTCTGGAAGGGAGTCAAAGGAAGTCTTGGGAAACACGTCCTCAAAGTCATGGAGGTAGTCTGGTACCGCATCTTGGAAAGACTTGGGTTGTGCATTCTTGGTGAAGGCTTTGGCAAGTCGCTGAGAGGTAGTCTGACTGGCACGGATTGCCACTGAGATTGGTGGCTGGTGTGGCAGGGCAGCCCAAATCCGATCACCTTCCTCAATGACTTCGTCGGCAATGTCAGGCTCTGGGGTCCCTTGAAACTCACCACTGTTCAGGTCTTCCAACTTGGTTTCACCCCCTGATCCTGGTGCATCCTTGTGAGGGGCCTCCTTACAAGGGAATGCTAGGGGAGGAGGATCCAAAAGATCTAGATCTGGACAAGGGAGGGGACCCCATCAACAGGCTCGAATGGCAGCTCGTTCTCAGACCCGTGCACGCTTCTCTACCCATGCTTCATCAGCGCAGGCTGAGCAGTGGCGTGAACATCAACTCATCTTGACCTCCCTGGTAGACCAGTCAATCTCCGGATTGTGCAAACGTAGCCAGGTGTATCCGAGGATGACCTCCTGCTTCCCAAGGCTGGTGACCGCAAACACTGCTCTTTCTGTGTGATTACGGTAGCGAAGAATGCACTCAGTTACACATCGGATGGAGCCAGCTTCGTTGAGAGTACTATCAATGTTGTATACAGGGATGGGTTGTACAAGCGGTTGCGTCGTCAGCCTGTGCCGCTCAACAAAGGCAGCATCCATGAAGAGGCCAGTAGCGCTGCTGTCCAGAAGCGCATGGACCCACTGTACTTGCTGGGTGTCAGTGGTCTCCAGTTCAATGTCAAGGGATAGGGAGGTGGCGGATGGAGTGGAGGCTACCATGTAGTGGCGGGGAAGACGACGCTCCCAAGGGGGAATGCACACGCGGGGCCGAGGTTCAGAGGAAGGAGGGGGAAGAGAGGGTAGTACGTCTGAAGGGGCTTCAATTAATTTGCACGCAGAGGGATCACAAGTGAGAGTTGTATTCTCTGATTCTACGGACAGGCATGCAAATTGATTGGAGCTAGACAGTGGAGGCGTACGGTCCATCCACTGCGGTACTAAAAATCCTCTACCACCACCTCCTCCTCCTCTTTGACTGGCGCCGGCTCGGATTGTTTGGGGGAGCAAACTCCTGACGCATTCTTTGCAGCAAGGAGCTCCATGACGAGAGCATCACGCTCATCAGCAGACAAGCAACGGACGTCCAACCCTTGAGGGCAGCTGCGAGCCCAATGACCAGATTGTCCACAGTGGCGGCATACGGAAGGAGGGATGCTTCCTTTCTTCCGACCAGCATCAATGTCCATAGGAATTCCCATGGGGATCTTAGCAGGCAGAGCAGCTGCTGGGGCGCTGAATGCAGAGGCATGCGCTGATGGGGCACTAGGAGGAGCTGGTAGGGGAGCGGGGGCCCAATGGACGACGGATGTGGCAGGAGGAGCGGGCACTGGCTGACGAGGTCGAGAGGGGTTGTCAGGTCCCGCTGACGACGGGGGCTCAGCTACACTGGCGAGTCCTTACTAGGCAAGCTTGGGAGGCTAAGTACGGGTCCAGGGCTTCACGGAAGCTCCGGGTACAGCTACGAGTAGTCCAGGGGAAGTCCGGATGCTCTGGGGTACGAATAGGGCCGCGCGCAAAGTAGAAAGTGCTCCGGGTAAGGAAGTACGGAAGCAGGGGAGATAGGTAAAGAAACGGAGAGAGAAACGGAAGGAGAAATGAGTCACTGAAGGGAACGAGGCACAGAGACAAGAGACGAGAGACGAGAGACGAGAGATGAGACCGGAGAGAGAGAGAGGCAAGAGAATAGATTGAGATTGAGATAGAGACAGAGACAGAGACAGAGACATGGAAATACGGAGAACTACGGTTAATATCAAGACTACCTGACTCGTATGCTATCCTATGGTTTATGTACTACCCTTCTGCTAAGTCCCGGGTAGGATTCTAGCCGGAACCCGGACATCTGATTCCTCCGGCTAAGTCCCCAGACTGGCTCCCAGCCCCGGGGTCGTGATAGTGGTCGGGGCGTGCTGGCACGGGTTATGGCGGGCTTGGTCGGGCGGGTCGGCGGTCATGCTGTGCGAAGGTGGCGCCCCTCGGCGCCACAGAAGCAGGTGGCATTGTGACGTGCCGGCGGTTCGCGGGAGGAATGTTGCGGAACGTTATGTGATGGCCAGGATGCCGGGGGTCCGGGTGCATCCGGTGACAGGGTGACGTGTCGGCCGAGATGCCGGGATTCGGTGATGGCCGGGGATCTGTTTGGAGATGGCCGTGGGTGTTGCCGGTGCCACGTTGGGAGGTTGTTGGCGGTCCCAGAGGTGCGCAAGGGGTGCGAGGAACGTGCGTGTCGGGGTTGGGGCAGTGTATGGGGGTCCGGAGGTGGCGGGGTCGTGACATTACCCCCCCTTCAGCGTTGAGACCCTTCGAGACGGGGGCCGCAGTGGCGGTGCCGTGGGAATTCGAAACTGAAGCTAGTGTTGACACAGAAGTTTGTGGGATTGAAGTTGAAGACGTACGGCGGCCGTCCAGAAGGTGCTCCGGGGGGAATAAAAGGAGGGCTCACCGCGGTTGGTTCTGTGTCCGACTATGTCTTCATCTGGTTCCTCCTCCGGTCCCCCTACTCCCCCATCCTCTGATGATAATCGCGTAGCGCCCTGGGGGGCATACGAGGTGCGCCGGGCCGCCTACAATCGGCGCCGCGAGGCGCGCGAGCTGTCGGCGATGCTCCGTCAACGTGAGTGGGGCGTCTCCCCGGTGTCCAGTGCTAACCCACGCTTTCAGAGGTGTCGATGCAAACTCCGGGGGCAGGCCCGTCGATGCAAACTCCGGGGGCGGGCCCGTCGCAGGCCCCGCTCCGCCCAGAGGTGATGGCGCCGCGCCCGGCGCCCGGTGCGGTGGAGCTGTCCCCAGGTCGCCGGGTCCCTCAAGAGGTGGTGACGCCGGAACAGGTGGCGGAGGCGTTGTCCCGGGCTTGGGGGCCCCCGACCCTCACTTGGTGCCAGGCGCACGGTCCCGTAGGTGGCCCCCCCCTTTTCTGCGCCATTCCGGGGCTAATTCCAGGGTCTCTTTTAGTGTGTCCTCTGTACTCGTCGGGGGGAACCCTGCGAGTTCGCCCCTCCCAAGGCCGGGTCGCGGCGCGATTTCTCCGTGTGCGAGGCTTGTCGGGCCCACCATGAGAGGTGTTCCATGTCGCGACTCTG
>QGOB01000244.1:0-44205 GCA_003313055.1 Termitomyces sp. MG145 | reverse complement strand
GGGATTCGACAGGTAAGCATTGAATGGGTCTACTCCTGTCCTCGACAGCTGAGAAATTGTTCATCTGTAGCCTGTATGCAACTTCCTTACGTCTGCGTGTCATCAATGCATTGCGCGCATCGAAGAACCGCGAATATCGAGAAAAATATAAAGGCCTCTCCGTCTATTCCCACCCTGTCATCAAAGACCTCGCTGCATTTATCTTTTCACTCCTTTCTTCTCCAGAATTTTCTCAGAATAATGTAGCCTCGCGGGGGTCAGACGTCGATGGTTGCCAAGTATTCGTTTGGATTAGAAACTCCTTTATCGAGCACTTCGCAATAGAGTGTGATGTTGCCTGCAGTCGTTCTCCTCACAGGCTCGACTGGCCATCTCGGTTCGCAGGTCCTTGCACTGTTGCTGAACGATGTTCGCGTCGGGAAGGTGTACGCTTACAACCGACCTTCGAAGGCTGACACAAAGACCCTTTTGCAACGACATTTGGAGAAGTTTGAAGAAATCGGGCTTGACGTAGCGTTGCTGAACAGCCAGAAGTTGGTGCTCATTTCTGGTGACGCGGCAGAACCCAATCTAGGATTACATCAAGATTTGTATAACCTGGTATGTCGCATTCACAGTAACACACTACCATTGTGACAGTCTGACCTGATGCATTGATAGCTCCGTCAAACAGTTAACATTGTAGTTCACAATGTCTGGAGACTCGACTTTAACATGTCGTTAGCCTCGTTCGAACCCAACATCAAAGGGACGCGCCACTTCATTGATCTCGTCAGATTAGGCCCAAATCCCTTAAATACTCGCTTCCTGTTCATCTCGTCTATTGCTGCTGTTCAGAATTGGGACAAATCAAAGGGTGATGTTCCGGAATATGTCATAGAAAATATTTCTGTCGCGCTTGGAGACGGTTACGGCGAGGGAAAGCACGTCGTTGAGAGGGTGATCTTCTCTAGAGCCTAATACCAATCATGCTACTTATTCGCCTTTTCCAGATTCTGCTTAAGAGTGGTCTGCAAGGCCTGTCCATTAGAGTTGGCCAGATCAGCGGTGGGCGCTCTAGGGGTGTGTGGCCCACGACTGAGTGGTTGCCAATTCTTGTCAAGTCAAGCATATCAATGGGCATCATTCCTGACGTCTCTGGGGTTAGCTATGTCCTACTCGTTGGATCTCAATAACTGATTCAGGTTCGCCATCAGATTGTAACATGGCTCGGCGCAGACACTGTCTCGGGCACCATTGTTGACCTTGCACTGAGCGAGCATTCAACTCCTCCCGCGAGCTTTGAACTTAGTCCACCCTCGGCCTGTGCAAGGAGGTGTCATTATAAAGAGCATTATGAAGACTATCAGCGAGAAGTTGGGTCATGACGTCAAACTCGTTTTGTTCAGCCAGTGGTTGTCAATTCTTGAAGAGCACGCTGTGAACACAATTGCAGGAATTTGGACAGATATTGTAAGTTTTCATTGTACCTTATTGAGAATGACATGGCCTGAGACAATTCATTTTTGAAGCGCAAAGCAAAGGTGCCTGTATAGTGCATAACAAAGGTGATGAGTGCTAAGTTCAACAAGATTGTTAAGCTGAGCAAGTGAATGGAAGGAGACTGGACTGGGTAAACCCAAATTAGCCAGTAATGAAGCAAGAGCAAAAAAGAGATTCAAAGCATAGTCTGAAATGTGAACTAGACTCTGGTATGATTTGATGACAATTAGCTACTGCCAGGGCATCACATGCTTGGTTTGACTTGTCAGTGTTGAGCAGCCAGTGCTAACTGACATAAATTTTGTGACTGACAAGAATGTTTCATTGTAGTTGATGCCCAGAATCTGTGAGAATCCCTGTGCAACTATACAAGCTTTGTAGTTTGAATATCTTCCCATTTCATCATCCCATTTCATCAGCTTTAGAATGATTTTACTTCCCACTGCTCTCTTTCTATTGGGTAAGTCATCAATTTCCTTGAACATGCCTTTATCCCTAAGTTGATTATATTTGGCATCTATTGCCTTTCTCCACTCATCAGCTTGCAAGGTTTTAAGGGCATCATACATAGAAGGACCATTTATGGTGATCAATGCAACATGGTGGGTTGATTCATTGTTGTCCTGATGGAATTGAGTAGGTAGTTGGCATTTGTGTGTGGAAGGGTCATGTTTAGGTAGGTCTTTCCATTTGCCAGTTTCTTGCAGTGCAGAAGGTGGATCTGGCATTACTGCATTTACAGGAGTTGTTGGTCACATAAGATACTGAAGGTCTTCAATGTTGTTTTCATCATCATATTCACTCATTTCTGCTATCCCTGATGCTTCACCATTGTCTTTGGTTTCAAATCTAGGAGAAAATATTGTGGGTGTTTGATAGACTGGATTGCCATCATGATGTATGGCATTATCATTGATTTTTTCTGGCCTAAACTGCATCAGACCAGTTTCCACATGAGCCAATTCACTTGGAGTATCATTTTCATGGAAGTTTACATTGTGCAAAGTAATAATTCTGCCATTTTTGAGATCTTCTAATCTATATCCCTTGGTTTTGTCAGACCACCAACCCAGCATTTGAATGTGCACAGCTTGGGATTCAAGCTTTCCCTTTTGCACTTCTTTGGGTACATGTGCCCAACCAAGTGAGCCAAAGATTTGTACATGTGACAAATTGGGTTTTTTCTTGGAATTAGATCATTCCATGTCAGGAATTTTCCCTTGCAATGCCAAAGTTGGAATAAGTGATCAAATGTATCTAGCATACATGAATGCCTCACTCCAGTAACATAAGTCCATGTTCATGCCATGCAGCATGCACTTTGTCAATATGGCTATAGCTCTTTCAGCTATACCATTCTGTTGAGGATTTGTTGTTTCATGTATGATTCTGTTCCTTTGTCAAAATTCTTCCATTCTTGAATTTACAAATTCTGTACTGTTATCTGTGCAGATTCTTTTAACATATTTTCCTGATTGATGTTTGTATCTGGTGACAACTTTGCCAACAGTATCATTGACTTCATTCTTTGTTTTAGGAAGTTGTCTGGTGGGATACCATTTACTGACCTCAATGACCACCATAGCATAACAAAAGCCATCCCAAGTCAGAACTGACATTGGACCAGCAAGGTCTATAATGAGGATTTCATTTGTGTTGTATGTTGTTTTACTTATTTGTGAGAGAAAGGGTCAAACTGATTTTTCTTGTGCACAACTGCTACAGACATGATCAAACTCATGAGGCAACTTGATGTTGAGTCCAGTGACTAGACCCTTGTCAGTCATCATTTTGATGGTTTGCAGACTGATGTGTCCCAATTGTTGATGCCATAAGGCAAATCATTAGCTATAAGAGCTATCTGTCACCAGCAGAAATGCATGCAACTCGATACAACATTCCATGAGTGCCAACCAAATTGGCATGTAGGAACTCATCACCTTTCCAGGCTTAGAAGAGTCCAAAAGTTATTCCAGTAACTGTGGCACTATTTTATTGAAGAAGACCAAGACTAATTAAATTAGCTCCAAGAGTAGGAACATGTAGGGCTTCATGTAATGTTACATTGTTGATGTCTGACAGTACATTTGTTTTGAATTTGATGGATCCAATACCCTCAATGGGTAGCTGACTTGAGCCTCCAACAGAAATATTTTGGTTGGTTATTTCCTAGTTGCCGCAGTTATAACAAGTACCTTCTGGTTTTGGTTCACAATGCTTTTGGTTACTTTTTGTTAATTTGGAGTTATTCTTACTCCCACTGGACTTGTTATCCTTTTTTGAGATGAAAGCTACAGTTTTTGTAGTGGTGCTTTCTTCATGGGATTTGCACTTGTGAATGAGAGTCAACTCAGTTGACATGTCATCAAGTTTGAGGGCCTTCCCTCAGAGTAATAATGTTTGTTTTACAACCTCCCATGCAGGTGAATCTGGTAATGACAATAAAATAGCATTGATGATTGTGTGATCATCAATCTTGTGGTCAGCTTCCAGAAAATGTCAATGGATAGAGTAGTAAAATTCAATGTGATCAGAAATGGAGGTATGGCCATCCCATTTCTTTGCAAAGAGTTCTTGGTGATATATGAATGTTTACACCACTGTATTGTTCGGTGAAATTTGCATGCAATAGTTCCCAAATAGAGGTGGAACTTTTGCAGTCAACAATAGATTCATGCTGAGCATATACGACTGCATTGCAAATTAATCCCATTGCTGTGTTATCCTTATTTAGCCAACAATCATATTTCTCATGAGACTTTTCCCATGCAATGTACTCCTTGGACTGAAGTACATCCATCAGATCTCAACCATCCTTTTGGATACCACCCAAAGGTATGCCCTT
Organism: Termitomyces sp. MG145; assembly: GCA_003313055.1. NCBI lineage: Eukaryota > Fungi > Basidiomycota > Agaricomycetes > Agaricales > Lyophyllaceae > Termitomyces > Termitomyces sp. MG145. The sequence goes on along the minus strand of QGOB01000244.1, from coordinate 39,878 downwards.
GCTAGGGCAAGATGATGTCATGAGATCTGGGAAATCCATAGGGGGTTTAACTGGACATAACTCGCATCCGGATACAACACCCCAAAGAGACTTGGCCTGCAACACAGCTTTCATGTTATCCGACCAGACATGATAATTCAAACCGTTTAACTTCGGAAACTAGTAAGGTCTCGGAAGAAGACTCGCTATAATTGGGCACGGGGCCCATAACCTGTCGCAACATGATGGTTTTTCATGCAGCAGTTTAATAACAGTTATTATCACTCTGGGATTCGAGGCAAGACGATGCATATATTTTAGCAATCATAGGTAATTCATCAATCATTACAAACCTGGGATTCGAAGCAAGACGATGCCTCGAATCTCAGTATAGCATCCCCTTTTATATTTCTCCTTTCAAATGAGACAAGGGTGTGGAGTGCGTGTCTTACAGTGAAGTAATCTCACTGACAATTCAAGATGAACGCACTTCATGACGAAATTATGACGATTGCTATAGGTCATTTAGAGCTCCTGAGACCTCCTTCGTCAACTCCACAGTGTGATCTTTTTCAATCGCTCAAACAAGACCCACTGGATCGTTCCCTCCGTAACACCCAAATAGCTTGCACTAAGGCCCTTATAGAAGCCTTTTATTCCTTCATTTTTCATGATATTTTTGATGGTTTTCCAGCTGCTGCCGAGCATCTTCTGGCCTGAGATGTCCTCATGTCGATCGGCAACCAGTTGGAGACGAGTCTTAACAACCCATATGGGATTCGTTCCTGTGCCAGTGACAACGCCGGCAATTGCGGCAGCCGTGAGGTGTACGTACGAGTTCTCTTTGCCGTCGTTGAATTGATTGGCAATGATGTGCTTCCCGTTGCCGTATGTATAAAAGATGATAGAACGGACTGGGATAACGCCTACGAGAGTCGGTCCGAGTCTCTTAAATAGAGCTTTCGGTGACTCTTCGCGGTAGATATCCCTGTGTGACACAAATTCAGCTCCACTGCTGAAAAATTTGAGGAGGGGGTGGAAGACATACCGTACAATGTACCCTGTCTCGACAAAATTGTATAGCAGGCCACCTTGTCGTGGTACACCAACCACAACGCTCCCATCGTTTGTCATCATACCGATAGATGCGCTCTTTTCTCGAAATAGACTGGACTGCAGGCGCGTTTTGACCACGTCGAATGGGTTCGTTACAATCGAACCCTAGCCTTTTCCAAGTACATTAGTATGTTATTCGCCTTAGCATCACCTTAGACGCAACGTACCCTCCAGCTACGAAGTGTTGCCATGATTTGGCAGGAATGAATGCCGCAGATGAATCAGACATGTTGAGACAAAGTTCCTGTATTGCGGTGTGGAGTGGAATTTCTACACAGTATGAATGAATGAATGAATTTTGCTTATACCGCCGGCAAGCCACAATACAGGGCTAAGAGGCGAGGGTAAAGTATCTATCGTACCCTGCTCCTGTGTGTTGTAATAGTAGCAACAATATAGTCGTGCTGTTTATGCAGTCTCTGATTTTAGAACTTTCTTCGCAGACATTGATTCGACCTGTAAACATCGATTTTCATTTACCGTGAATGTACAGTCCAAACCGCAGAACCTAAAATTACCATTCTGGAACAGTAATAGAAAGAAGAACCGGATGACTATATAGAATAACTAGGGGTAGATCGTTTATCCTCAAGTAGCTGCTGCTCCTGCTCGAGTTGAGTCATGCGGTACCGTATAATCTCCATTGTTTGTCCTGGAATCAATGATGGTGTTTGTCGAGTGAGATCCGACGATGTGGGTGGGGAAGAGCCAGAGACGGAAACATTGGTCTAGCCTTGGATTGGAATGGGAGTTGTCACTACCACGGTATTTGTTGATGCGGAATGTGAGGATGAGGCCTTAGCGACCGGCAGGTCCGCGGACCTTCGAGGGGAAGAAGAGGACCTGGTGATATGATCAGAGTATTGGTTGGAAATTGGCTCAAAGCAACAACATACTGTCCAATGGTGGAGGGTCCCCTGGATGATGGACGTGATACACAATGTCCAATCGACAACCGGACAGAAGCGAGGTCCGTACTAGGGGATGGTCTAGATCCTCTACAAGTTACAGAATACTCTTCAGATTGCAAAGTTATCAGATGTTAAGAGGGAAGTGACTCACGATAGTACAGCTCGTATGTAACATGTCACCCTCGAGTGGGATTAATAGAGCGCAATGTAAGCAAAAGGTCTGCTACTCACGGAAGACCAAGTAAGATCGCGTTTTTCGGTAGAGGGAATTGAGCTTTCCCTCGCCTGATGTTGATTTGAAAGCACCGTCGCGGATCTCCGAGGTTATCACCGCGTTCTCTGCAGTCTCCAATCCATAGAATGAACGAATTGTCTCTGTCGTCGACCCAGGTTACCAACACATCGTCATCTCATGAGACTATCGGGGGTTGAACATCCGTGAACTTGAAAGTATGGACGGTGTCACAGAACAATGCCACAGAACTGTCGGTGAAATTGTTTGAGTTGTCGGAATATATGTCGATCACAGGGAAAAACGTACAGAAGACCGAGACTCGATGGTGGCCACATTTCACTCAAGGGAACGAAGGAGAGGCTGTACGACGGTCTCCATGGAGAGAATCTCTACGGTATATATGTTGGAAGAATGTGCTTGAGCATTTTCTGGTTGTTGCCATTGAGAATTAAAAAAAACGTACCAATCTCACCTCGGTTGCAAAAATCATGTCATGAGTCAGAAACCAATTATCTTGATGATGATTACACTAGGTGAGAAAGCATAGCATGCGAACTTGATATATTTAGTGTTGGGCTTGGAAAGCTTCGCCGCGATTGGTTGGGGCTGTACTCGAGCTCTGTATTGATCGATAGTACCCAATATCAGCGTTGCCAAGGTATGCAACTCTATCTGACGGTAGACTTCTTGATTTCCCATAGTTCATCGGCGTGTGGGTCTAGAAACTGTATGTTGGTTAAATTGCGGGATTGACTATTGAGAAGGTGCCAGATAAGCTGTATTCTCTACATGGCTGGCACCAACGCACTCCTAGTCACGAAAAGAGGTGCAGCACTTAGACTCCCAACTCCGTCCAATTCAAAAATGAATTTACTCGTCACTTCCCATTATCACTTCCCATTATGGATGCAAGCTGAGGCATGTCACACCAAGTACGGCAACGTGGGGGGTAAGGAGCACAAGCTGAGGATTCAGATTCAGGCAGGTCTCGGGCCATTCCTTCCGTTCTATGATGAAATGTGTTGCGAGCACTTCCTAGTGTCCATGTATATGATGATATCGGAAGCTGACCAAGACAGTGACCAGATACATTGCACCCTGGGTCGGCAAGGCAAAAAATTTCCCAAGGAGAGCAAAAGGAGAGCAGTAAGAATATAGGTAATTGGTAAGGTCATGTTCACGGTGAAATGTCCGGAACAAAAAAGTGGATACATCACGAAGGAGGGGATGATATAATGGTGGCGTATCACGAGGAGATTTCAACGAGGAGACTGGTTTACTCTAAAAACTGAGCCAGGACCGGAAGTCAGAGTTTGTTCCTTGCCAGTACATCACATGTTCCCAACTTGATCAACCAAACAGGACACGCACAATCGGATCACGGTCGCGTCTCCTTCACCAGTCATTATTCTTCTCCTTGCTGTCCATCCCTGGTCCGCCTGACTGACGCGTCGAATCGATTCAGATCTTCGTCCAGAATGTTTAATTTAATTCGCAGAATCTCAAATGGTGTTATTTTGAGGCCAGATAGGCCCTGGGCGGATGATGGTGAGCAGTCTACCCCACATACCCCACAAAAATTGACAAACGCGTCACGCGTCAAGCTACGTCCAATGCGCCTACCAAAGGCAAGAAGAGGCGTCTAGATGGCAATGCTGACACTGAAGCTACGGAGGAGATCAAGACGAAGAAGATTAAGGGGGAGAGCACACCAGAGATGACGACGCCTCAGCCTGAGTCCCAGCCTGCATCTGCACCGAAGGTCGAGGACCAGAAACAAGAGGGAAAAGATGTTAATGAGATGACGAAGGGTGTCAATGAGGTTGAGTTGGACGAGTCTCGATCTTGCTCTGGATCTGGATCGAAAGAGGTGAAACCGGAGAGTGTGCCACTGCCTGGAGAGGACGATGTAGAGGAGCTGGAGGAGGGTGCAGTTGCTAGTCTTCCACTGGAGACTGGGCCGTCGGATGGGGAGGTCAACGGACCATTGGAGTCGGAGCCGAACGCTCAGGAGGGAGAGGGCAATGAAGAGAAGGAGACGAAGAAAACAGAAATTGCGAACGCAGAAACTGCAAACATCGAGGCTGCGAACATAGAGCCCCCGCGCTAACTCGACTCCCTCGCCGACGCCACCAACATTCTATGATACCCCGGAAAACTTTCTAGATCACCCGGTCTCTTGTTGTTCCACCAGCTGTCTATCCTGTCTGTATCATTCATCTGCTACGCACTACACTTCCGCTATCATTTATACCATGATCGTACTATCTGGTCATTTTTGATATTCATTATCTGACGATTGTTACGCCGACGAATTCACCCCCCACTCTCCTCCTATTGTTGCGCATATCTTTATCATCTCACGTTGCTTTGTACATCATATCGTTGTTGAGGATGTTCCGTTTTCTGATGATCATATGTAATACTTGCTTTGCGCACACGGTCAACCACGACCACCATCTCCTCACCATGCCGCCTTCGCCGGACGTCCGCAGTTACGCCTACAGAACACGCTAGGTCCATATAAACTTTTTTGCCCAAAAAAGTCCCGCCCACACGTCAAGTGCCTGTACAACGGCTGTACCTAGTGATTGGCTGACGAGGCACCCATGACTAGTATTTGCGGCTTCATTGCAGCCTAACGGTAGGGTGCCCGCTTTACAGATATGTACCTATGACCTACAAGGTGCCTCGAGGAAGTGGCGTGGATGTGATCGGCAGGAGGATACTGACAGCTTCGAATCCGGTATTTGGAATCCTTGTTCTTTTTTACGGCTTCAGAACCTTATATCCTTCTAGGATAAGCAGTTTGAATAGCTGACCAGCTGCACACAGGCTCGCATCGAGGCCAAGCCCGAAGTTGAACAAAGAACTACCGGTACGCAAAAACCAATTTCAACAGGTCCCGGCGGTCTGGCCGTCCATATCCTGACCTTTGTCCACGCCTATCTGAGTCTCACCTTCTCCCCGTCTATTCATCGCGATCGGCATATGTAGATGCATGATACATCATACGCCGCCCCGTATGATCACATTAGACTCAGCGAACGACCTATCACCACCTTCAGCGAAGAATTACCTTTTCCAGTCTCGGTCTCATCTCCCCTAGAAGCGGTCCTACATAATACATAATACATATCATAATGTGCAAACCATGCACCATGCGGAAGAATCACACACAGTTTCATCGAACATTGGATATCGAACATTCCACCTGCTACCGTGCTATATAGTCTCCCTATCGGGTGTATGCTTTCGTTTACCCTCTTGATATTACTGTGGGCCTTTCCCTCCGGGCTGCGCCCACGCCCCCACACTGCACCCACACGCACGCACGGAGCCCAGCGATGCTCAACAGGTTCCTCCCTCGCTGGCTGCTGTCTCGGTCCATAGACAACCAGGACCAAGACAAGCGTCAAAGCCAGGGCATTACTATTACTACCATTACAACTACCACAACAGATACGGGGACAGAAGAATCCCTCCGTGTTGCGACACAGAAACCCCGCTCCAGCTCCAACCCCAAGTCCTCCTACTCAAAGATGAAAGCAAAGTGGAAGGGCGACGACCTAAAACATGTCTCTGGAGCTTCTATAAGCTACCCTATCCGCACATCGCCAGTATCCCTCACAGGCCTTGATGCTCCCGATCCTCCTCCCGATTCTTGTCTTCCTCTCCATTCTTATCCTGCACCGAATCCTAGTCATGGTCCCGGTCCTGGGTCTAGTTCCGGTAATGGTTATGAGAGGTGGCATTACTCCCACCCCTACCCCTACTCTCCCCCTCCTCCGTACAACAACACCTCTCATTCTCACCCGCATCCATATCTGCATCAGAGTCAGACCCCGACGAGGTCCGGCCCATCGAATGTTGAGTGGGTAGTTGGGCAGGATGAGGAGGCAGTGGGGCTTCCTTCGCCCGCTGTTGTCCGGCTCGATTCGAATTCACATAGGGTCGGACGATCCGTGTCTGCGCCGATCCTTTCGACGCCACCAACATCTCCTGTGCCTTCTTCCGCGCCTGCCCCTTCGTCGAGAGGAATGCTCAGACTCAATACCAACACTACCCACTCCACCACTGCCCCCACAACAACGAACGCGAACCCCTTCGAACCTGCACAGAACGCATACACATTCCCGGCGGGCTTCGGAACAGGAGCAGTCTCGACGGACGTGTACAACCACGCATACAACTACCCACTCGCGAAGCAGCTTTCACCTATATTCGAGCTGGATTATTTTACGCCTGTTTCGATGCACACGACTGCTTCTGGTTCTGCTGGGTCTCTTGGGTCTCTTGGGTACGGGTTTGGGCATGGTGGGGGCCATGCGCATAGTGGGCCGCGAAGAGAGTCGATTGAGTATGCGATGTCCATGAGGAGTACGCGCTCGGCGTCCGCGTCCGGATCCAGTACTGGTGCGGGCAACGGAAATGGAGGAGGTATGGGTAAGAGTAATAGTCCATGTGGAGTTTCTGAAATCGCACGTACGTCCTCCCTTGTCGCTTCACTCGTGTTTCATGCTTGACTGACCCAAATGATAATGTTAGGCACCTCGACTTCGCATCCGTTCATCACGCGCCAAGTAAACCGCACAATCTCTCAGTCGTCCTCGCGTACACAGGGATCGACGACTTCGTCTCTTCTGAGGCCGTCGCCCTCTTCCACTGCACTGCCTCAGAAACCCACGACGCCGAGCGCAGGCGCAGAACTTTCTCTGCCCTCCCTTCCCGTACCTTCCTTCCCTGGCCCGCACCAGCCATCGAGAGAAAGGAGAAAGTCCTATGTGGGTATGCCTATGCCGACTATACCCGGTAGCTCAGAGTCTGGGCCCGCAGAGGAAAGAGATGAATACGAGGCGTCGGAGGTGTATGGCGGTGAGGAGGATAACGAGTCATTGCACGCAGAAAGTTTTGTTACAGCGACTGGTGAGGCGGTGCGTGGGCGCGGGCGGGAGTCTAGGATGGAAGATCAAGTAGTACCGGAGGAGATGGAGGAAGTGGAGTTGGGTATTGCTGGTGCTGATACTTCGTATCAGGCGAGTTTCGACGGCGAGAGCACGCATAGTCTCAACCCGGACCGGAACCACAACCAGTCCACCACGTCCCTCCATGCCTTGCCCGACCCTGTTTTCGGCACCGCAACCAACATCGACAACACTAACAAATCAAATTCACACTCTGGCTCGTCCTCGTTTGTTCCACTACGCTGGGACCTCGATGCCCCACTCGGCACAAGTGTCGTCACTTTCCCCTTCCGCCCTAAAACCGCCTCAGCCTGGTCATGGCTCGCGGATCGTACGCCCGCGTTTTGGGCCTTCTGGCTAGGCTTTGTCTTTCCCGTGCTGTGGTTCGTGGGTGGGTGGCATTTCACGAGGATAGGGGAGTGTCCGCCGAAAGTGGGGATGTGGGAGTATTACTTCTTTGGAAATGCGGGTGGGATTTGGAGGAGGGTGTTTAGGTGGGTCGGAGGTGGGTGTTGTGGGCGGCGGAGGAAGAAGAGAGGTGATGTTGAGCAAGGTCGGGTGAGGAGGAATACGGGGAAGGGGAAAGAGAAAGAGAAAGAGAAGGGGATGGAGAGTGAGAATGGACAGAAGGAAGGCCAGGGGTGGGGTCCGAGAGTGCCGAGATGGGTAACGGAGAAGCAGAGTTCTGATCTGGGCAGAATGAGGCTGCAAGACCCCAAACGATCTCTGCGTGGTATCTCGTTCGGGTACCCGTTTGTCCCGCGTTCTCTCACTGCAAGGCGGCGCATGACTGCATCTGCAGACCTTGCACGATCCGCGCGCTGTCGTCAGCTTCTTATGTGTGTTGTCACCAAGCCTCATGGACTGTTTGACTATTTTTATGGCGTGAAGCTTAGAGAGGTGAGGGGACGACCGGAGAGCGGGAGGAGGGTGTTCGATCCGTGGATTCAGAGGTGTAGGTATGCGTTTTGTTATGCGCTTTTTGCACTTTGCGCCGGACTTTGTGTCGCGTCTACGCTTTTGATTGTGTTCAATACGCGACAGCTTAGATAGATGGCTGATATCGTTCGAGATTACGGAGGTTTGAAGAATCGTACCGCTACAAATATCTGTATTAATCTGTACGCAAGTATACATACTATTTCTAATACGAAAAGTCGACAAAAGGTGCACTTAATTATGCAGATCTATGTAGATACGCGTTTCTTGTGTTGCTTTTAATCATCATCATCAATCTTTAGACCAGTAGAAACAAGGTCCGCAAAGGCGTCAACCGCAGTGTCAGTGACGGACTAATTCGCCTTATAGGACGGCAGATTGATAAACCGCACCTCCTTCTCTGCATCTAAAGCATCACCGTGCACATCCGGTATGTGATTTGTACTATCCTCATCTTCAAGATCATCTATCAGCACCTGCCCGCCACAACTTTTGAGGCAATCAATAAGCTCGACGATCTCCTCTGAATTGTCATCCAGAACATTGAAGGCCAGGCCTAATAACTTCAGGATAGGGAAGTTGGTCTCCAGAATCTCGTTGAGAGTCTGGTAATGTGTTCTGCCCATGTCATTATTTTCGACCAAGATAGTGTGGAGATGAGAATAAGGGGTATCTTCTAGCGCTAGAACGAGTTCGGTACATCCGTCCTCCGTGAGTCCACTATCCTAAATATCTAAAAATTCCAAAGCATGACAGCTGCGCACAATTTCTGCGACGAAATGCCAGCCTCGTTTGCCGCCGGCTTCCTGGGATATGTGCTTGGATTGGTAGGCAGTACAACCACCGATCCTTAGGTGACAAAGATTCTGGCATTTTATCGACCCTCGAACGATAGCTACCACTCCGAGCTCCCTGAATCCGTTGTTTGCCTGTGAAAGTAGAGTTGAATCGGGTGTCTATGTTTCAAAAGGCAAAGGAATCCTTACAAATTTGACCTTCTGAAGGTCCTTGTGAGCTGCAAGAACTTCGCCCCATAGATCAGCAGAAGCATCTTCTAACCGGGTTTTCGTCAACAAGAGAACTCTGAGACTTGCTGGCCGACCGATGGTCGTTCCATGCTTCATCATGTCTAGTAAAGCTTGAGCAATGACATTTTCGGCTTCAGATGAGAAACCATTATTGACTAGCTTCAGAACCTGGAGAGAGACATGCTGAGAAAGGAAAGGAGAGAAAATGGGCGCAACACGAATCCCAAAAGCATTGTGACCGCAGTCAAACTCGATCAGCTGCTTGCATTGCATAAGGCCATTGCAAATAGATGATATAATTTGCGGAACTTCTTCAATAAACGATTGATAATGATATCGGAAAGGTTGGCGACCTGCATGTTGGATGCATGTCATATCACTTTAAGGACACCACAATGAAGCCTCAACGCAACGCACCTTAAGTAGAACCATCTGACTGATGAGGAAACCTAGCTCTTTCCCTGCCGAAATCCGAAAAGTGTTACCCAACATATCGAACAGAGCTAAATCTACATGTTCATCTTTGAAGATCTTCTGCACATCCTCCGCTGTCTCTAATCGCAGATGTCGAAGTCGAAAGGAGATGACACGGAAACCAGTCAGAGAGATCTAGAAAGGCTGGATAGCAATGCTTTCAAAGAACTAGACTCGAGAGTTTTGCGTTAATCTCCACCGAGACTTCTAATTTTAAGCTTCTAACTTTGTATATCCGACGAATTTCCGGACACGCACGTGCTGGGTGAATCTGACTTAACAACCTCCCTCTCTACCATCTCCCCATTATTAAGCCATCGTTGCTTGTAACACCACGCAGTACCTTATGCCTCTTTCACTCAAACCTCCTTAATAAATCCCGCGTTTTAGTATAAAGCCTCAGGCCTCAGACTCATATCGGGATCTCAGCGACGCTCTTCTCACTTGTATCATACCCTTTCATTCAGATTGAAATGTACTTCACAACCTTCACCCTGGCTTCGATCTTCTTCCTTTTACAACCCGCTCTTTTGGTCCATGCTGGAATCTACGTATGTCGAAGAAACATCGTTTGCGATAATGCCGCGATTGAACTCGATGTAGGTTATCAAGCCTGGAGCGAATTCGACATGCCATGGAGGGCAAGAATGCACGATAGAATGGCTGGATGACGGCATTCATCCACTGCTTGCTGCGGCTGGTGTTTGTACTTTTGGCCTTTATACTGGAACAATGGTATGTTCATATATCCCTCAGCACATTTTCATTCACGCGCATGCCACGCATCTAGAAACTCGTGCAAGCGATCCCTCCTGTCGATGTTTCAGCGACTCGATCCATCAGTTTCAAGGTGAGCTTTGATGCCATGGCAAATACTCCGTGATAAAGTTGCGTTATAGCCCATCCCCGCTGCTGGACCAAACTCAGATTTATAGTACGTCTCCTTAGAACTTTAAGTATGTAGTGAAACAACAACTCATGTCCATCAGCTACATTGGGATCATATCCACCATCGCCAAGGAAAACTCCAGCAAGCCCTATGAAGCTTTCTCTCCCTTCTTCAGGATCGATCACATGGCAGGCTCTTTCGACTCTCCTCTCCCAGAAGCAACTTCTACGATATACATTCCTTCTTCAGCCTTCTCTCAGTCGACAATGCCTCTCTCTACGATTACGGTCGGTACACTTTTGACATCATTGTCGCCTCTCCCTACAGTCGCCGCCACTACCCCGCCCACTTCTTTGTCATCGCAGACAAAGTCCACAACAATGTCGCTGTCTTCATCACCGGCAACGCCGATCCCAACTACGACTGTGGCGTCGCAAGCGGCGACCTCAGCTCCAGCGACGACATCATCAAACGGTACAGTGGTCCGGGTACCGCCAATACTTGTCTTTACAGCGGCAGTTCTCGGCCTCTCGCTCTCTACACTTCTGCTCTCCCTTTTCTAATCCCGTTTTCTTGTATCGGGTCTTGTTTTCAGACTCTCTCACACTCTCGGGATCTTATTAACCTATCTTTATTGCTTTCCTTTTTTCCCTTGTGATGTAAACTTCTTTTCTTATACCCTTCTGGACGGACTGAGTGCCGTCTTCGCAGTGCGATACATATCTTTGTCACCGTTTCGACCAGTGACATATTTGGATTCACATTCCCATCATCACTCGTAGAACATATCACCTCTCGAACCATGTCATTTTCATGTCGATCACAATTTATCCATATGTCACCCTGATTCGTTCGATTTGTCACATATCCTCATTTTGATTCTGGGGATCTCTTAATTTTTAGAAGCGCTCACATGAAGTCAGTCACGCATGCATAGCTGATGTACAAAGCTTCCGGTTCTCTGGTGCTCGCTCAAGCAGAGTTTGCACCTCGGTTCCCAAGTTATGAATGGCACATCAGAGAACATTTGTGATAGTCGGATAGAAGCTAAAACCCCTGAAGCAAACCACGGCTCAACTTTCTGCCTCATTATTATGGGAGTGATAAGACTACTGTCGCTGTCATGACCAGCCAGACTGAGTATTATCAAGCAAACCGCAGTTCGACATTCTGCCCCATTGTTATGATAAGACTACTCACTGCAGGGATTGGGAGGTTTTTCGGGAAGAAAAACCCATTAGAAAGATGTCAAATAATTTCTAATTAGTTTTCTCATGTATTACATAAAATTTATTTTGAGAAACAAAAAGGAAAAAGTTAAACAATTTCAATGCTTTTCCTTGAGGAAAACAATTTCTTTTGATTTTGATTTTTCCTAAGATACAGATAGAAAAAATGAATAATGTTTCCAGTCTTTTTCTAGAGAAAAACATAATGTTTATCTTAATGTGTTCCTTTGTAAACACTTGTCATATTTCTTTCAAGTAGTTCTCAGGTAAAATCCTTTGTTTTATCAGAAAAATTCAATGTCTTCCAAGTTCTGTCAGAAAAATTTAATGTCTTCCAAATATTTCTGATAAAACAAAAGATTTTACCTGAGAACTACTTGAAAGAAATATGACAAGTGTTTACAAAGGAACACATTAAGATAAACATTATGTTTTTCTCTAGAAAAAGACTGGAAACATTATTCATTTTTTCTATCTGTATCTTAGGAAAAATCAAAAGAAAAAGAAATTGTTTTCCTCAAGGAAAAGCATTGAAATTGTTTAACTTTTTCTTTTTGGTTTCTCAAAATAAATTTTATGTAATACATGAGAAAAACTAATCAGAAATTATTTGACATCTTTCTAATGGGTTTTTCTTCCCGAAAAATCTCCCAATCCCTGCAGTGACTGTCGCTGTCCTGGCCAGCCAGACTGTAAATTATCCTTTCTAATATTTCAAACAGACTTGTTCACAAAACAATGTATGACGAGCACACCGCAATGGGTTAATACTCATTGCCTTTCTTGCTATTCCCAGAAGTGTATTCTATTTTTGAATCTCCTCTTTTGCATCACTGACATGGTGTTGAATAGCTGATGCTGAGCATGCAGACACCAATGAGTTTTGCAAATTGAGACGCAGCCTCTTTCACATGTTATGTACATTGTCAGTGAATTAAAATGGAGGGCTGCTTCATTTGTCAAAGGATACATCAATATTTGAATAATTTGTTGTGGAAGATATTAAAATAGAATAAATAATGTGTTAGAGCTTGGGGTGATCGTAGAGTCTGGTCAGATATTCTTGAGCACCTGACAGCAGCATAAGTATATAATTGAATCCTGGGAAATATAAGGAAGAAGAACATTCTTTACCATATTGTGGCTTGGAACAAGGCTGTTGGTTGTAGATCGTGCTGGGAAACATTCCACTAAGCACGCTGCTTAGTGGAATGTTTTCCAACATAAAGTAAACCCAACCCAGCCAGTCGGCAAATACCCCCTGTCAGCCTGAAGGACTGTCAACATTCCAAGAATCCCTGAAACTTCCTGGCAGTCCTGCCCAACTCCTTCTAGAACTGGTAACACCCCCCAGCCTATGGATAACCATGTTAGAGCTCTCCAAACCAGTCCCAGCACCACCAACCACCTCCTGGCCTGACTCCAGGCTATAGCCTCAAACTTAGAGGACAAGCTCCTGGAACCAGATGATGACCCTCTAGGTGCCAGCAACTCAGACCCAGAGGACAAATGATTGCAGGCCAACTAAGCATGCCAATCAGGGTGACCCTGGGTGGCTGTTCCTGAGGAAACCAAGGAGCAGCAACAGCATGATGGAGTATGTTTGCTTTGTGGGAAGCCAGGGCATTTTGTACAAGAATGCCCAGATTGGAATGCCTGAACATGCATGGTCTAGACCATTGACAACAACAAAGTCAAGTTTCAGTATGCAAAAAATGAGCCAGTGATTTAGTTGACTCAAAAGACACACTAAATTATGGAATTGAGTCTGACGTCTTCTCTAACTTCAGCATATAATTTGACATGTCTGGGCATGATTCCAGGACCTTGTGTGGCCTATGAACTTTGTGAAACAAAGTCAAGTATAAGCTTCGCCTTACAATCACACGACAGAACCATATCGGTGTGCGATTCTAGTACTACGTATGACAGTAAAATTGGCTGCCTTAGGTAAGGCAGCCAGTAAGTATATAAATAATAATAGTAATTAATATAATATTAATTATGGCAGTAATACGCAATATGTTACATGCCCCCCTTTGAGACTGGTAAGCAGTCTCTAGCTAGGGAACAACAACTTGTCTGGGTCAATACATAGTCCAATGTGGAGGTACTCAAGTCCTCCATGGCTCGAAAATGTCCATTTCATCTGTCAAAAGATACAGTGCCGACGTTAACTGACAGTATAAATTGAAAAGAAGATGAGCCGCCTACAATGTTTATGCAGACGGCGGACGTGACAACTTGCTAGCCATATCGATCCTCATCTCAGTGTCGACGCTAACCAACGATGATGAGGTGATGGGACCTGATGATGTTGAGGCTGTAGGAACCTGAGCTGATGCGGCGGTGTGAGCTGGAGATGGGGGATATGGTCCATGTTGAGACCGGCGTTGCCACAGATCTCGACGGTTGGGATTCATCCCCATGGGATAGTAAAGTCTGCTCTCAAGGTATTCATAACCTTGAGCCACTTTGCGACCTAGTAGTGCGTGAAGACGAATCATATCATCATCACTGGGCACATGCCAGTTGTCTCATTGTTGAATGGCCACGGGTTCTCCATAGATGTCCAGTCAACAATGATGTTCATCGTTGACCTCACGGAAATAGTCAATTGATGCATTTGCCACAAGGAAATGGCCTTTGAGGTAAACCACACCGAAGGTATAGGCATGGTCTACCCATTCTACAGGTATGCCATTGGCTAGCATGGTGCGTAGCACGTCGGCATCAGTGATGTTAATGGCCATAGCCGCATCGAAGTGTGGTGGTCGGAGCTGGACGTCAGTCCAGCTCAGTGGTATGAACGGAGTGCTGGGATTGGCCACATCATAATCAATGACAGCCTCACAATACAGCCCAGGCTGGGCGAGGATCAAGGCCAGCAGCCTTGCAAATCGTCCTCGAGCTCGTCCTGCAGAGGACAGTCCTCGCGTAAGGGCATGTCCCAGCAGTGTACGCCAGTGGATGCGATAAGCGCAATCCACTGCAATACCGTACACCGAATTCATCATCCCTGATCAGCAGAAGTAAAGTACATGCTGCGCCAATTTGTCCAGATCGAAGGTGAAACGTACACCTTCAGAATCAAATCCTGTGAGCATGAAAAACGGTCGCCCCGCTTGGTCTTTCCACCGCAAGTACCCTTCTGGGGTCGGCATAACCACAATGTTCATGTGATGGGAAGAAAGGTCAAGGGGAGGCAAAATGTGTTCATACTCTGGTGTACACACCAGAGCCATTGTCCTATCCCGCAGCGTGGTATAGAAGTTAATACTGATGCGCTGAAATTCGCGCAACAAGTAGTAGGCTTCAGTGCGCAGTGACACTGATTTGAATTTGTTCTGTGAAAGTTCATAGAGCTTTCACAACTGCTGAGGATTCATTGGGAATCCCCTCGGCACCACGCGGTCAATCTCTTTCGAGGTATGGACATACCTCGCTCCCGTCTCCTCCTTGCACGTCTTCGCTGCCAGAGCCTCATCACTCACGAACATCGTATTTGTCAGTCGGGAGTAATAAAAGTGATGGTCGAGAGCTCCGCCATAAAACCAATTCGACCGCTCAACGATCGTCCTGCTGATGAACACCCCCAGGCCATCTGGAATACTGCCTGTGGCTTGCTCCTCCCAGTCTTTAACTGCCTTTGCTTGATGGGCAGCCTTGTGCTTCTGTCAAGCCTCCTTCTTGTGTTTCTTGTCTAAACGCACTCGGCGTTTAGCAGGGGTCTCTCCTTTGGAGGGAGTCTCGTCTGAGGACTCCCCGTAATCACTTCCATTGCTTGGTGCATTCAAACCGAGCACAGCTAACATCAGGAGCCGTCCTTCCACTTCGTCGTCTGTTCTAGTATCCTGTCTCGGAACCGTGGACGCATACGCTCTCAGTAGTGCTTCAAACTGCACCACTGGCCCAAACTGTATCACCGCGCTGTCTGCTCCTTGCAGAACATCTGCCCCAAACTCAACCGCTGACAATGCTACCTCATCCTGCCACTTTGTCTCCGACTGCCGGGAGGGCGCATGTATTGACGAGGACAATCCTTGTAAACTATCATCAACCTCCACGAGCTCGTCATGCAGCTCGGCCGGCGTCAGTGTGAGTTCTCCGGCTTCCTTTTGCCTCATAGGTGCCTGTTGCACCTCTGACCCTCCTGCTTCTTGCGACCCAACCTCTGGCACCACATTATGCGCTCTGAGGCGTTTTGCCTCAGGCTGCTCCTTCAGCGACAACGGACGCTTCCTCATTGCGTTCGTGAACGTTTTAATTGTATTATAGTTATGCTGTTGCAGCATAATGATCTCGTCAAGAAGGCCGGTGATCACCACCTGGGCCACAGGATCTAACAGAAATGCGGACTCTAGTGGCACTCGCTGGCCAGCAGATATGAGTCATCTCCAAACTGCCTCTGCCTGCAGGTCCAGAACCTCTGAAGGCTTCCCGATCTCCTTTCCTTTTCCTTTCTCCGCAAATGATAAGCACTGTGGAGATGGTGCACAACGAGGTGACGGCAATGCTCGTCGAGGCAGTGTTCGAGGTTGGGGTTGACCTCGATATTGTGCCCTTGACACCGGCTCATCCTGCCTGTGCCCTACCATTTCCCAAGGCACTCCTCCTCATGCCACGGCACTCCTCAGAGGCGATCGCCTCCGGTCTCTTCTATACGCATCTCACGGGGGCGGCGTCCTCTCTTGTTGTCGTTGAGGTTGCATCACCTCGCTCTTTCCTTGCTGCAGACGCCCCGCGTCGTCGTCCACGTCCATGAGTGCTACCTGTGGCGCAGTTAGTGCTTTCTCATCCAAAAGGAGTGTACTTGCACTCTGGGTCTGCGTCTGCTGCATCAGCATCGGCATACCCCACATCACCTGTCCTCCCATCTGCTGTCCAGGACCAGCTGGTCCTGGGAAGTATGGCATCTGGAAAAACAGCAGATAAAACTGCAGAGGTTGTCCAAATTGGGCTGGGTTCTGCCCAAACTGGGACACCATCGGATACGACGCCACACTCGGCGTCGTTACAGGTTGCTGAGTATTTTGCTGGGGGCAATCCCCTCCTCCTTCAGAACCTTGTGGGTTCTGAGGCTGCAGCTCACTGGTCGTACACTGGTAAGGGTACAACATGGTACTACGAAAATGTCAACGTGTCGGTGAGAAAAAACACAATAAACTTCCCATCATCAGGTTACATAACCTGATCCGACCATCAACTCTGCATCACAATCCACACTATCTCATCAGATGGATGAATCTCCATCTTATCCATCTGACACAATCGTGATCCAATCTGGATCAGATCCTCTTTTGATCCGAGCCCTGTCTGATCCGGCCTACATCTTATCACAGCCATCAAGCTAAGCCCGTGAGCGCTTAGCAAGCTGACTTGGGCGCTTCACACCCTGCAGCTCCAAGTATTGATCCAGCGCTGCCAACTTGGCACATGTGTGATACGACTCCCACGTCGTATCACCTGCACTCCATCGTACCTCAAATTCAAGGTGCGTTCCCTCCTGCCACCAATGGCCCAGAATGTCCTCAATAAACCATTCCTGTTCATCACTGGCACCAAAATCATATGTCTCGGGCGTCACCTGATTAGGAAACATAGCATCATTGTTTGCATTATATTGCCTAAGTAACGACACATGAAACTTAGGCACGATCCGACGTGCTTGCAGAGCTGCAGGCAGCTCCAGAACATAGTTCAATGTGCTTGGTTCCACAACCAAGACTTTGTATGGCCCAATGAATTTTGGACACAGCTTTTCAAGTTTTCTGTCGACAGATATACTAACGTCCCAGGCGTTAGTTCTGGTTTGCCACTCTGCCTATCATTCGCATGTCGTGCCTGTATAACACGCACGGCAATGATAGCATCGTGTGCACTGGCTAGATTCTCCAATGCTTGCCATGCAAAGTCCTTCACCCCCTTGTGAACGACTCTGTCTGTCCTGAGTTCTTGCAGCATGGAGGGCATGTATCCTCCGTTGAGCTCGAATGGTGTGTATTTTGTGGTCTCTGACACACTCACATTGATCGTGAACTCCATCAGCGGTATTCTATCCACCCAGTCACGTTGGTCTGGTCGGACCACCGTACGAAAGATTTGGGCAATACTCCTATTCGCTCACTCTGTCTGTCCATCCGTCTGCGGATGAAACAAGGTGGACATGAGCAGTTTAGCTCCCAAGAGCTTGTGAAGTTCCCACCACCAGTGAGACATAAATTTTGCGTCTCGATTGCTCACGATCGAACTTGGAAGGCCATGTAGCCTTACAATCTCCTTCAAGTAGATCCAAGATAATGCTGATGCAGTGATGGTTGTGTGCACCGGTATCAAATGCACCATACTGGTCATTTGGCAAATCACCACCCAAAGGTAGTTATAACCTTTGGACTCGGGGAATGGGCCAACAAAGTCCATTCCAATGGAGTCCCACAGTTTTGTCGGAATAGGTAGGGAATGCAACTTCCCTGCTGGCTTCCTATTGCTGGTCTTTGACTGCTGGCAGGCCTCGCAGGTCTGGCAGAAGTGCATCACTTCTTTCTGCATTTGAGGCCACCAGTACCATTGCCTCGGGTATTCCAGTGTTTTGTTGGTTCCAAAATGACCAACAATCTCATGTGCTTGAGTAACAATCTGCATGATCATTGTCCGGTTGCGTGGCAGACACACCATGTCGCGTCCTCGAACATTCATTATCCATATTAGTCCTTTCTCATCCATGCTGAAGCATGGGTGGGCGTCTGCATTCTGCCAGATTTTGGTGTAGAACGCATCACAGCTATAACCCCTAAGTACCTTCCATAGGTACTCATCGGTTTGAGGAACAGGAGGGTTACGATGCTCTCCTGTAGGCGATAACGCGTCAGCAAGCGTGATGTCATGGCCATATGGTCCATGGCTGCTCCCTTTTGCGCTATGACGCGGCATTGTTGCCTCTTTTGGCTGAGCCTGTTCTAGTTGCTCAGCTTCTATGTCTCGGGCCTCTTGCTGCTCTTGCAGCCGTTGACTACATTGCAGTTTGTTTGCTTGCATGGCACGAAGCTCAATCACATGCTCTTTCACCTCTTTGTAGCAATAATACGGAAGATCATCGCCTTGAGGATTGATACGAATATCCGCATTGACATAATCGTGCGTATTGTGGTGTTCACCAACTCTATTGCTCTCGAAATATCTTGAGAGACAGTCAGCTACCTTGTTCAGTTCGCCTTTGACATATGTGATGTCAAAGTTGTAGTGAGACATATAATCAATCCACCGGCGTTGCCGGGGGGACAGCATTGCTTGAGTCTTGAAAAACTCAAGTGCTTTATGGTTCGTAATGATGTGGATCTTGTATCCCATCAGTTTGTCTTCTCACTTAAGGAGTGCCTCAAGTATCGCCAGCGTTTCAAGCTCATGGACCACATAATTCTGTTGGGCCGAGGTGAACTTCCTCGACATGAACCCCGCTGGCTGGCAATTCTGCCAGGAACTTTCCTGGCCATACATTGTGCCAACTCCGGTCTTTGAGGCATCACAGATGAGCCAAATCGGCTCATCACGTCTGGGATCTATGGGACGAATGACTGGTGTCTTTGAGCAGATCCTCTTGATCATCTCAAAGCAGCATTGGTGTATCAGTCTCCATATAAATGGAGCTCTGTTCTGTGTAATGGACATCAAGGGTCCAGTATACGCTGTAATATCAGGCAGACAGTTGCCGATATAGTTCACCAGTCCCACGAATCTTTGGACATCATTATAACTACAAGGCACACACCATTCGCATATGCGATCGATTTTGTCCTGGTCAGGGTGAATACCCCGACTGTCAATCTTGTGCCCAAGGCAGTCTACTGTCTCGGCATATAGTTCACATTTTTTCCACTTGAGGTACAGTAGATTAGACCTCAGTCGCTCAAAAATCACATGAAGATGCTCTTCGTGTTCTTCGATTGAATCGGAGTATATGAATATGTCGTCCAGATATATATGGACGAACCTCCCGATAACATCCCAGAAGATGGAGGTCATCAACTTCTGAAACGTTGCAGGAGCATTACAGTCTCCTATCTGCATAATGTTGCTAACGTATGTTCCCGTGATCGACGAGAACACTGTCTTCGGAATATCAGACATGTGAATTCTCACTTGCTCATACGCGTCTGTCAGGTTGATTTTTGACCTGAACTTTGCCCTGGCAACATCCTCTCGAATCACTTCCTGATCCGGGAGTGGCGTCACGTCCTTTACGGTGTTGTCATTGCGTTGACGAGCATCCAACGCCGTCCTCAAGGTACCATCTTTCTTCGGAATGCACAATAGCGGAGCAGCTTGGGATGCTGGTTGGGCTTCCCACCAGTGGGCTCTCAGGTACCAATTGGTCTTGTCTCAGAGCTGCTGCTGCTGCGCCATTGGACATTGCAGCAAATGATATTTATACATCTTATTCTCATCAATAAGGATGATTGACCTCATGCCAAGGAGGTAATTCCTCCTTGGTTCCGTTCAGTATATCCCCAAATTCCTGCTGCCACTGCAATCATAGGTCTGGAATGTCCTCCTCCATAAACCCACTGGTTTTACCTTTGCCTTTCCAGTCCACATCCTTGCGTGAACGCCCAGGCAACTTTGCTTGTATGGCTGGGCGGCCATACTTCTCTCTGAGGGCAGTAATCCTCAGCTCACTGTCATCCAGCATGTGCAGTCGTACCAGAGCCTCCTCCTTGCTTCTCCATGACATTACAGACAGTCCGTTGAAAAACACCTCACTCGGTGGTGATATCTTGTCATCACTAGCCTGACAATATGACTCCTCCTTCGACGTCCAGCGTGGTCCATTCCACGCATACATTGATGCCACTAGCTCATTCTACTCAGCAGGCATCCATGGGTCAAACGCCCATTCAAACATGGGATGAGGTACCGGTCGATCCCATATTGACCGATGCATATGTGTGGAGGACGCCTCGTCCTCCATCAGTTCCTGTTCGTCATCTGTTACCAAGTCCTCAACTTTCACTTGTGACGACGTCGGTTGGCACTCTGTGCTTGCCATGTGCTGAGGCCACTTGTCCTCAGGCTTACTCTGCCTTTCACACTTCATCTTGGGGTTTTCCCCCCTCTTCAGAGTACGTTTGTACTCTACAGCCTCACTTTCCAGCACTAACACTGCTGGACTATCTGTTGGCAAGCTCACACAAGCTTGCTCCTCATCTTCTCCATCCTCCACCATAGGCAATTTGCTGCCACCGTCTAGTCAGTGTCGCCTGACTAGCACCTTCTTTTCCGTGGCACGGTGTCGATGGAGACGTCCATCGCCATTATCTACAGTCACTTGCACAGCAGGAATGGTGGTGCCATCCACCACTATCTCATTCTTCTTGAAATCAAGCAGAACACTGATATGCCCCAGTCAGTGCTGGCTGCCCGACACCGACAAGTCGAACCAAGCATGTGACCTCAGCACGTGACCACTACCGACCGACCGCTAACGACACCGACCGTTACTGACCTTTCTCTTAACGACCCAGCCGACCTTGCGACAATCCAGACCCCTCTCTACGGCCCCTGACATGCATTATCACATGCATCCGCTACGCTTACTGTCTATTACTGGCTTCCCCTTTTATTGCCTTACTCCTGACATGCATTATTACATTATCACATGCATCCGCTACGCTTACTACCTATTACCGGTTTCCCCTTTTATCTACCGTCTTACTTACCTATAAATACTGCCCTGTTAGTAGCTACAAATCATCGAATCATACCAGAGTCCAGTCCCCACTTCAGACTATGCTTAAGATCTCGTTCACACTCTTGCTTCGTTAATGACTGATTTGGGATTACCCAGTCCAGTCTACTTTGCTCCTCGTCACCTTCGTTAAGTGCCATACAGGCACCCTCGCTCCACTTTCGTTAAGCACCATACGGGTGCCCTCATTTCGCCTTCGTTAAACGCTAGCACTTACGGCTAGCGGCTCATATATTTCCGTTAACTCTTCCGCTATTCCTTAACGACCTTTTGGGTCTTTGACAGATTTCTCCCTTAGCAACAGTTCGGCGCAGACACTAGCGGCCACACCATTATTTCCTACCGCTCTCTGACACTCCCTTACCGACTCCGACCTCTCATCTCCTTACCGGGTTTCCGGGACTTTGCTAGACTCCTCTCACATACACACGTAACGCTACTGCTTGCTAGCTATCCCTATCTAGCTGGTCTTGTTGGTTGTTTCCTGCACGGCAGCTAGGCGGCAAGTCAGCGCATCATTTTGGAGCCCACTGCGAGGGGTTCTATAGCAAAATTCCACCGGAAACTCGCCTCCAGGCTAAAAACCGTTTATGTCTCGAATCCATGCTACCAGTTATTCCTTTTGACATTCCCCCTCCATCGCCGTTATCACCTTTAACACCTCCGCCTCGTAACCTCAAAGAGGAACTCGCTACCGCTAGGGAACTTCTCGACGTTACCGAACTCTTAGAGAACTTCCCAGGCCATCATATCGACAACTTCCTCAATGCACCGCTACCCCTGTTATCCCCAGACCCTTATTCCCCAGTTCAATCCTCTACACCCTTACTGACACCCGTCAACCCTACCGCCATGGGTGACGCCCGCCTTTCCCGCCATATGCCCCCTCGTAACGACTCTACCGCACCTAAATGGGACGAGAGTTGCCCTCGAGAGCTTGCCCAGTATTTCCGCGAGCTCGAATATCTCTTAGCGGACTGCACCGTTAACGATGATAACCAGAAAAAGGAATACACCGCTCGGTATGTATCGTATGACACCGCGGAGACCTGGCTTGGCTTGCCAGAGTTTAGCGACCATACCTACGCTGAGTGGAAAGTAGCGGTCTTTCATTTATATCCTGGCGCTGAGGAATCTGCCCATTACACTCTTCAGGATCTCGAGCGACTTATGAACCAGACTTTCTCGACCGGTATCTCTACTCGTGGACACTTCTCGGACTACTATAGGGACTTCCAGCGCCTGGCGCGTTGGCTCCTGGCTAAAAGCAAGATCTACTGGAACGAGGAACGCCGTCTGTTCCAGCAAGGCATACTGACTTTGTTATGGTCCAAACTCGTCCGCCGTTTAGAAATCACCCTTCCCAATCATCACCCGGAGGACCCCTATGAGGTAGAACAAGTCTTTGAAGCTGCCAAATGGGTTCTGAAGGGTACCAACACTGCCACAACTTCAAAGAAACCGACGACCGCTAACGCTAAGACTCCCACTGTTAACACCCCCGCTCCCGTACCAACCACTATCATTAAAAAGGAACCTCTTGACATCGCTGCCACCGCTATCGTTAACGCTCTCGCACGTATGGAGGAAAAGATGGCTGCATTGGCTGCTGGTAACAGCTCACAGCCCCACGCCTCTCGACCTCTTAGCGACAGTTGTCACTTCTGCGGCGAAACCGGTCATACAATGGTACGAGGCAATTGCGTTAAGCTTGAAAGCTTCATCAGTCAAGGCAAAATCCGTCAGAACCACAAAGGCAAGGTTGTCCTACCGTCTGGTGCTATGATCCCCAATTACATTGGCAAACGGCTCTATATGGAACGCGTCGACGAATGGCACCGGCTCAACCCCAACCAGATTCTTACCGGCCGACTCACCGCTAATGCTAACTCTGACGCGGAACAACTCCAAGGCATGTCCCAGACGTTTATTCACGAAGTCTTGCAACCGGCAACCGCTAGCCCAGGAACATTATCCAGGGAAGAACGTGTCGCTGCCTTAGAACGGGAACTCTACGCTCTTTGCCGCCCAGTGGAAGTCTTTGACGGTATCAAGATCCCTCATGCTAAGGGATATCAACCGGTTCCCCCTAAAGCCGCTAATGACTCTGCCGCTACCAGTTCTCCCGCCAGTCCCCCTGTCGCTAACGAATGTCCTGCCTCTGCCTCTGCTACCGGTACCGCTAAAGTCCCTGAGCCGCCAGTCGTTAACCCTGTTCCCATGGTCGATCCCCCAGTCCACCCCTATTCCGGTATCTCGTCTCGCTACCAGCCTCCGACTAATCAAAACTTTGGCGCTCCTGACAAACGGCCTGACGCTGCTTACCGGAGTACGGCCCCCATCTACGATATCGAACAGTCCAAGCAGGTATTTGACTGGGTTCTTCAGACCAAGCTTACCGTCTCTGTCGGCGAACTCTGCTCCCTCTCTAACGACATCCGGAACCAGTTCAGAAACGCCGTTACTCCTAAACGGAACGCGCCTCCTAATGTCACTGCCTTCCAAGAGTCTACCGATATCGTTGACGACGCTCTGCCTTTCTTTTCCCTAAACGACACCTCTGCTGCCAACCCTCCTCTTACCAACGCCGCTAGAGCCCAAGTCACCTCGATCGACCCAGTGGAAGCGTACATCAAGTCGCTACTGCCTGGTGAGGAGCCGGTTACATTAACGGTCGCTCAAGAATCCCAGTCAATCCGGTCCATCATGCTCTTGGTCGATAACCGCGAGGAAATCAAAAGTATAGCGGATAGCAGCTCCCAGATCATCTCCATGTCCGCGGAAGTCGCTAACTATCTCAGTATCTCCTACGACCCCAGCATCATTCTGAACATGCAGAGCGCTAACGGTACTATGGACAAATCCCTCGGTCTAGCTCGTAACGTCCCTTGCACTGTTGGCGGTATCACGCTGTACCTTCAGATCCACGTCCTACACTCCCCCGCTTATGACATCCTGCTCAGTCACCCCTTCAATGTCTTAACCAAGAGTACCGTCGATACACTTAGCGAAATGGAAACCACGATCACGATAACGGACCCCAATACCGGCCTTTGTCGCACCATCCCTACGTTTCCCCGCGGTCAGCACAAGCAACAAAGGGTTCAGCCTAAGTATAGCGCTGGACTGCCCCATTGCTTTTGCCACCATCCCCACGGTTAGCGACTCTGAGGAAGACTTAGCAGTCGTCCTCGACTATGACCACCAAAAGCACTCCATTATAGTGCAATTGCATACCCCGCTCAATTCCAAAATATTAGAAAACCCAAAAACAGTTTCCAACAATCTCTCTCTTGCCTATCTATATGTGACCGCTAGCGACCTTTCCGAAGCCGTTATCCCGCTGTGCTCTTATTTTGTTTCCACTAGTCTCTCCGATCCCTCTATTCTTGGCCAAGCATCAGGAATGCTCGATACCGTCTCTGCCCCCGTTTATGTTAACATCCCCTTCCCAGCCGTTTACGCTGCCGCCGAGCCAAAATGCAAAGGAGTCCAAGTCAAGAAGAAATACAAGCCCGTCGCGTTAAAGACCAAGCCCGTCGCTAGCCATGGTAGTGAAGACTTCCGAATCGAACGACACATCCTTAGCGACCCCTTAGCGAACATACCCAAGCTCAATCCTAATCCCCTTCCTTTCTTACCGACTCCCCACTTTACCGACGACCGCAAAGCGACTTTTGTTAAGGAACACGATACTGGCTTTCTTACCCAAGATGAGCTTAACGTACTCATGGACCTTGTTGCTAAGCAACAAAACGCATTCGCTTGGGAAGACTCCAAACGAGGTAGCCTTTGACCCGACTTCTTTCCCCCTGTCTGCATACCGACTATCCCTCACATTCCTTGGGTTCAGCACAACCAACCGATACTGCCAGGCCTCGAAAAGGAAATCTGCGAGATCATCCGTAGCAAGATCCAAGCAGGCGTTTATGAGCCCTCGAACTCCGCTTACCGGTCGCGGTGGTTCTGTGTCTTGAAGAAAAATGGTAAACTTCGTCTAGTCCACAGCCTCAAGCCGTTAAACCAAGTCATGATCCGCCACTCTGGTGTTCCCCCTTTCCCCAACCACGTTGCCGAATCCTTTGCTGGCCGCATTTGCAGCGCTACCCTCGATCTCTACGTTGGCTATGACGAGCGCCTTATCGATCCCGCCTCCCGCGACTTAATGACTTTCCAGACACCGTTTGGCGCTCTCCGTCTAGTAACGCTCCCGATGGGATGGACTAACGCTGTGCCCATCTTCCATGACGACGTCACCCACATCCTCCAGCCCGAGATCCCCCACAACGCCCTCAGCTTCATTGACAACATTGGCGTTAAAGGCCCGAAGGACTGGGAAACTCGTTAACGGCACACCTGCTAAGCATCCCGACAATCCCAACATCCGTTTAGCGCTTTGGGAGTTCTTTGAGCTCCTGAACCGTGTCCTTCAGTGCATGAAGTACTGTGGTGGCACTTTCTCCGGTCACAAGCTAGTCCTTTGCACGCCAACCTTTAAAATCCTTGGCCACGTTTGCACTCCTACCGGCCGAGTTCCTGACCAGAACCGGTTAGCGCTATTGGACTGCTGGGGCCCTTGCCAGTTGCTAACCAAAGTCCGCGCCTTCCTAGGTACCATTGGAGTACTCCGGATGTTCGTTAAGAACTTCGCCCATCGTGCTCATCACCTAACAAAGCTCACCCGTACTGGCGTTCCCTTCGAATTTGGACCTGACCAGCTTAACGCCCAGAAAGACCTTGTCAAAGCCTTACACGATGCTAAACCCCTTGTTCCCATCGACTACAAATCCGACAATCCCATGATCTTAGCGGTCGACACTTCCTACATAGCGGTCGGTTTCTACCTCTGCCAGTGTACTACTGACAATCGCAAGCAACGTCGCTATAACCGCTTTGGTTCCATCACCCTTAACGAATGCGAAGCCTGCTTCAGTCAGCCCAAGCTCAAGCTTTACGGTTTGTACCGAGCCCTGCAGGCGCTATGCATGTACCTCCTAGGCGTTAGGAACCTTATCATTGAAGTCGACGCCCGTTACATCAAAGGTATGCTGCAGAACCCTGACATTCAGCCTTCAGCTAGTATGAACCGCTGGATCATGGCTATTCTTATGTTCCACTTTGAGCTCGTACACGTTAAAGGAACGTTCCATGGACCCGACGGACTTTCGCGACAACCGTTACAGCCTACCGACCCTCCCCCAGACAATACCGACAATGACATCTTCGAAGATTGGATTGATCGTATGCACGGATTCATGCACCATGTTCAGCTACTGACTGCCCTTGCCCGTTCCGCCTCTACCATCCCCCGTTTACCCCCACTCGCCCATTACCGTCCGACTCTATCAATATTCATTAACGACACCACTCCCCTTACCGAAGTCTCAACTCCGCCCGTTACCGACCCCCTTTCCTACAATAATGTCCCTCGCTCACCTAAGGCCCTTGCCGGTGACAAAAGAGTTCAACTCATCCGGCAGTGGCTTACCGACTTCAAGCGACCGCCAGACCTTAACGACAAAGCCCTCGCTACTTTCCTTTGCTACGCTAGCAGCTTCTTCCTCGCTAACAGCAAGCTTTGGCGACGCAATCGTAATGGTGAGCACAAGCTCTTCATAGCAGCTGACTCACGACTTCGCATTTTGCATGCTATGCATGATGACCTTGGACATCGCAGTCTGTTTGCTACAAGAGCTGCCCTGCTGGAACGCTTTTGGTGGCCACAGGTAGCGGCCGATATCATTTGATACATTTGCTCGTGCCACATTTGCCAAGTCCACCAGACGACCAAAGTCCTCATACCGCCTACCGTCGCAATCCCCGCCGCCTTATTCAGCAAAATCTACATCGACACCATGTTTATGCCGCCTTCGAACAAGTTCAAGTATATCATCCAAGGACGCTGTTCACTAATCCACTATCCCAAATTCCACATGCTCGCCCACGAAAATACCGACGCTATCGCTAAGTGGCTCTTCGAAGACATCATCTGCCACTGGGGCGCCCTTAACAAAATCGTTACCGATAACGGTCCCCCCATCATTAAAGCCGTCGCTTACCTCGCCAAGAAGTACCACATCAACCACATTCGCATATCCGGTTACAACAAACGCGCTAACGGTATTGCCAAACGACCTCACTTTGACGTTCGACAAGCCCTCTTCAAAGCCGTTAACGGAGACCAGTCCAAGTGGAGTTCAGCCGCTTACTCCGTCTTCTGGTCAGAACACGTTACCGTCCACCGCCGCATGGGCTGCTCCCCTTACTACGCCGCTACCAGTACTCATCCCCTATTCCCCGCCGACATCCTAGAAGCGACCTACCTCCAGCCACCTCCCGATTCCCTGCTAACAACTACCGACCTCATTGCTCGACGCGCTATCGACCTCCAATGCAGACAAGCCGATCTCGACCGTTTACACGATACAGTCCTTACTGCCCGCCGGTTAGCAGCTCTCCGTTTCAAACAAGAGCACGCCGCTACCATTCGAGACTATGACTTCAAGCAAGGAGACCTAGTATTGATGAGGAATACACGCATTGAAGTCACCCATAACAAGAAGATGCGACCTCAATACTTAGGACCGCTAGTGGTAATCTCACGTAACCGTGGAGGCGCTTACATTCTTTGTGAATTAGATGGATCCGTACTCCACCGACCGGTAGCCGCCTTTTGCCTAGTCCCTTATTTTGCCCGCGACCACATCCCTCTCCCTACTGACGCCTTCGACATCGATACCAACCGTTTAAGAATACTAGAAGAAACCAACTTACTCGATGACGAAGACCCCCTTAATCCCAACGAATCATTAGACAATGCCGCCGAAGAAGATTAGAAAACATCATTTCCACTATACACCCCACTCACCATTAAACTCCCCAAAAACCTTAACGGCTCTCAATAAGCCATATTTCTATTGTTTCGGTTCTATTGTTTCACCTTTACTTACTCCGTTTCTATCCATCATAGACTTTCTTTCTACCTACGCTTTCTGACATACACGCACAACCGTTAAGCCCTCTACTTATTCTTTTTAACTTGTCACCACCGCTCCCCATTCGCCTTTCGTTAAAAAACACAGTCGCTAAGCGACCTCGCACAAGCGCCATGATGGTTCACTGAGCATTTATCTTTTTCCTTTGTCTTTCTTTTGGTTCTTTCGCTTCAATTTTTCACTCCGCCTTTTGTTAAGACGTAGTTGTTAAGCGACCTTGCACAAGCGCCATGATGATTTACTGAGCGTTTATCTTTTCTTTAATTTTTCAAACCGTTTATTCCCCTCTTGCTTCAATCTTTCGCTATCCATTTCATTTTAGACCGCTATCTTACCGGTCGACCCATACTCCAAGAAAATTGTTTATTTAAAAAACTCCTTAAGGGGGTCAGTCTCCAAAAAGCAATAAAGACAAAACTAAGGAAAAGTTTTTTTTAGGGCGAAGCAGAGGGGAAGTCGTCATCTGAGGGCAGCTCCGTATCCCCCGACTTCCCCCAGAATTCCTCCGTCACCCCCGCCTCTACCTGCCATCCGATAAAGGCGTTGCAATCGTCTTGATAGTGCGCCAGCACGCTCCGCGCCCTCACCAGCAGCCAGTAGCGAGCTCTCGCCGCTCGCAAGTCATTGTCCGCCGCCTGCATCTCTCTCCCCATCAGCCGCCCGATGATGTGCTGACTTGCCACCTAGCTGCTGTGCAGGAAACAACCAACAAGACCAGCTAGATAGGGATAGCTAGCAAGCAGTAGTGTTACGTGTGTATGTGAGAGGAGTCTAGCAAAGTCCCAGAAACCTGGTAAGGAGATGAGAGGTCGGAGTCGGTAAGGAAGTGTGAGGGAGCGGTAAGAGATAACGGTGCGGCCGCT
Organism: Termitomyces sp. MG145; assembly: GCA_003313055.1. NCBI lineage: Eukaryota > Fungi > Basidiomycota > Agaricomycetes > Agaricales > Lyophyllaceae > Termitomyces > Termitomyces sp. MG145. The sequence continues at coordinate 10,514 of QGOB01000244.1, read as the reverse complement.
AGTGTCTGCGCCGAACCGCCGCTAAGGGAGAAATCTGTCAAAGACCCAAAAGGTCGTTAAGGAATAGTGGAAGAGTTAACGGAAATATACGAGCCGCTAGCCGTAAGCGCTAGCGTTTAACGAAGGCAAAACGAGGGCACCCGTATGGTGCTTTAATGAAAGCAAAGTGAGGGTGCCCGTATGGCGCTTAACGAAGACGACAAGGAGTGAAGTAGACTGGACTGGGTAATTCCAAATCAGTCGTTAACGAAGCAAGAGCGTGAACGTGATCTTAAGCATAGTCTGAAGTGGGGACTAGACTCTGGTACGATTCAATGATTAGTAGCTACTGACGGGGCAGTATTTATCGGTATGTAAGGTGATAGATAAAAGGGGAAACCGGTAATAGGTAGTAAGCATAGTGGTTGCATGTGATAATGTAATAATGCGTGTCAGGAGTAAGGCGATAAAAGGGGAAGCCGGTAATAGACAGTAAGCGTAGCGGATGCATGTGATAATGCATGTCAGGGGCTGTAGAGAGGGGTCTGGATTGTCGCAAGGTCGGCTGGGTCGTTAAGAGAAAGGTCGGTAACGGTTGGTGTCGTTAGCGGTCAGTTGGTAGTGGTCATGTGCTGAGGTCACGTGCTTGGTTCGACTTGTCGGTGTTGGGCAGCCAGCGCTGACTGGGGCGTATCACCGACCTCTGCCGCTCTCGCCCAATACCGCTCCAAGTTCACTCTAGGGTCAAATGGGAACGGGACCGGTAGGTCCTTCCCCAACCACTTGATCTCCTCCTCCTCGATAGTCGGTCGAGGAGGAGCTCCGAACCGCTCCACCTGGCAAGTTTTGTTAGCATTACCGGTCGACCGTTAACAAAGAAAGCACTCACTAAGTCCCTCGCCTCCGCTTCACCCGCCTCATCTCCCATCTCCACCTCGGGGGTCTCCAGTTCTACCGGCCTGTTATTGGTCGTTAGCGGCAGCTTGGACAAGAAAGCGAATACTCACCGGCTCCCGCTAGGTTCTGCTACCGGTTCGACTGCCATTACTCCCTCCCCCTGCTTGATGGTCTCCATTACCCCCGCCGCCTCGGGAGGAGTCCACTCACGAGCCCCCTCGACCGACTCCAAACGGAGCCGTTTAGAACTCCTCACCGGTGTCGGTACCTCCTCGTCGCTCAACTCCACTACCAATCGGCTCCTTACCGGCCTTTTCGCCTTAACATCGCCCTCCCCGTCACCGGCCCCCTCCTGACGCGTCGGTAAACTTAGCGTTGTCTTCTTGACTGCAATGGCCTTACCGGCCGCGTCAAGCTCCCGCTACCCCTCCAAGTACCTCCTCGCTGCCCACACCAGTGCTGCCCCCTCCGCCTTCTTCCCCTTGTGATCCCCGCTACGGCCCTGTAACGACCGCCCTCGCACCGAGCAACCCTTGCTTACTTCGTTACATTGGTAGCATGGGAGGTTGCCAGTGGGGTACCAACAACCCTCCGGGTCGTTAAGGGCCCAGCAGCCATTGCACTGCCGGCCGAGACGCTAAGCCAAAGACAATACTCGAGAAAATAAACAAAAGACTTACCGCCCCGACTCACTCCCAAAACGCTGCTCTTGCCGCAGGAGCCACCAGCTTCCTCTCCTTCCTTCGCCCGACCAGTTCCCCTGCACCTGCACCAGTGTCGAGGACTGATGAGGGCAAGCGCCCACGCAGCAACCTCTTCAGTTCCCGGTCGTTAAATGACTCGGGAACCGCTACCTCCTCCCCACTCTCGTCGTCGCTAAGGGCCGCCCTCTTCTTTCCCTTGCCTTTCTGCAGAGAAGTCTAGGAAAACCGTTACCACTCGATCGTTAACTCAAGGCAGGTTTCTTACCGGCTCTTCTTCAATATCCTCGTCCCCGGTAACCCGCTCTTTGCCCTTCAATGCCTTCTGCTACCGGTCATCGTTAAAATCTTAATGCTTGCGAATACAAGAACGGAAAACTTACCTTCGGAATCGTCATTGTCCTCATCTTCACCGCCAGCCTGGGAGTCTTTGGAGTCTCCGGCAACGCTGGCGACTCTGCTCCAGCGCTACCGGCAGCTCCTCCCTGCCAGCTCAACCCCTCGCCACAATCCTCCCTCATCCTCAAACCGGCTGACACCATTGGATCCTTTGGCGGGTGCTGAAAAAAGAACTGCTCGTCAAAAGACAGTTTGGAAAATAACTAGAAGGTACCTTAATGGCCGCCGCTAAGTCAATAGTGGCACCGTTAGCACTTACCATCATCGATCCTGCGGCCACCTCTTCCACTTCCATCACTCCCTCCGGTACCATTCCCTTAGCGCGACCGTTAGCATACTGTATGAACCGTCAGAAAACAAGACACTTATGAAATGTCTGTCGTATGGCCTCATCCAGGCCTCATCCTTGTATTGGGCATATAAAGCCCGGCACTCTTCGCCTACCGCCTCCTGTTCCGACCACGTGACGCCACTGCCGCCTGCCGACTCGAACCAGTGCAGGTAGGTCGACAATATTGATGTTACCGCCGACTGCGGATTTGTCGCAAGGAGCACGCGCCCCATCCTGAGCACCTTCGGTGCCTTCTCGAGGAAGTCCTGAGCCGCCACATAATGCGCGAAGGTCATAGAGTAATTGAAGAATGTAGGAGCCGACATGAGAAGAGGTGTTGAAATGACGAAGTCCAAAGAGTCGCTGGAATTTATTTATGATCTTTCCGTATGGCGCATGGACCAAGACCCCCCGCACAGACCATGCTTAATGATCACGAGACTTTGAGGATTTTCCTTTGACTGGGGACAGTTAGTTTTTCAGTCAAGGGGAGATGATACGCTCCGGTCAGTGCTGGCTGCCTGACACCGACAAGTCGAACCAAGCATGTGACCTCAGCACGTGACCACTACCGACCGACCGCTAACGACACCGACCGTTACCAACCTTTCCCTTAACGACCCAGCCGACCTTGCAACAATCCAGACCCCTCTCTACAGCCCCTGACATGCATTATCACATGCATCCGCTACGCTTACTGTCTATTACCGGCTTCCCCTTTTATTGCCTTACTCCTGACACGCATTATTACATTATCACATGCAACCGCTACGCTTACTACCTATTACCAGTTTCCCCTTTTATCTACTGTCTTACTTACCTATAAATACTGCCCTGTCAGTAGCTACAAATCATCGAATCGTACCAGAGTCCAGTCCCCACTTCAGACTACGCTTAAGATCTCGTTCACGCTCTTGCTTCGTTAACGACTGATTTGGGATTACCCAGTCCAGTCTACTTTGCTCCTCGTCGCCTTCGTTAAGCGCCATATGGGCGCCCTCGCTCCGCTTTCGTTAAGCACCATACAGGTGCCCTCGTTTTGCCTTCGTTAAACGCTAGCGCTTATGGCTAGCGGCTCATATATTTCTGTTAACTCTTCCGCTATTCCTTAACGACCTTTTGGGTCTTTGACAGATTTCTCCCTTAGCAACGGTTTGGCGCAGACACTAGCGGCCGCACCGTTATTTCCTACCGCTCTCTCACACTCCCTTACCGACTCCGACCTCTCATCTCCTTACCGGGTTTCCAGGACTTTGCTAGACTCCTCTCACATACACACGTAACGCTACTGCTTGCTAGCTATCCCTATCTAGCTGGTCTTGTTGGTTGTTTCCTGCATGGCAGCTAGGTGGCAAGTCAGCGCATCAACGCCATGCTTCCTCATATACGGCGTGCCTATAATCATATCGTAACGATCAAAATTTGCTACGTTGAGGTACTCTTTCATTCTTGATTTTGCACAGGCGATACTTGCCTGCATCCCAAACTGTACTGCAGCTCGACTGCCCACAGTGCCTAATTGAAGGAGTAGTGGCTCCTTCAACTCACTGACAGAAATATTGTGCACTTGACAAAACTGAGGTGTCACCCCAGTAGTCATACTATACTACATTACTGATGGTTGACACCAAGGCACATAAAGGACTCTATGCTCTTTGATGTTTGTGGTCCAGATCCAATGGTCCTCTATCTGGAGCCAAGGACATTCCTGGACATGATTCAGGATTTCCATAAACAGGTGATCCCTAGCATATTCTTGTTGTATTGTCTGTTTAAACTTGCTGTCAACCTGCACTAGCAGTAGTAGCAATGCAGGAGCCATATCCAGCACATCTGCCAGTACCATATCTTCACCATGATAAAGGTTCCCAACATCCTATACTGTTCTAGGATTGTAATCAGTGGACACCCACTGCAACTGCTTTTATTGCATCAGCTTTAACATCTTGAGCTTCATGCTATTCAAGCAAGCATCTACTTTGTCATAATTTCTGTGCCTGCATTGCATGAACCTCTACAACGTTTTCTTTAACCTCTCAAAGCTATTGGTATGCAAGATCCTTGCTCTGGGGACCAATGTGCATGTTTGCATTGACATAGTTGTGTATTGGGTGTACCTTGTGTTGCATGTCACTCTCAAAGTACTACAAGAAGCAATCTGCAACTTTGTTCAATCCTTCTTTGACATACATGATGTCAAACTGGTATTGTGCCATATAGTCTACCCACCTTCACTGTTGTAGGGATAGACTTACTTGTGTCTTGAACAATTTGAGAGCTTCATGGTCAGTGATTCCAACAACATTGCTCTTAAATATTTCAGAAAACATTGAGTTTCTCCTAATAAAGGGGGTTTCCACAAGTTTTACCCTCACAAAAGTTGAGTGGCAGTGGCATAACATAAATCAAAGGTAGAATGACATCTGGATAGAATAAATAAAATAGATAATGGAGCAGAAAGTCCTGTGGACTGGCTGGCAACATCAATTCTTAAGGCCCAGCTAGGTAACAAAGTCATTGGGACTGGCCTAAGGAAGCAAGTTAGTGAACAAGTTTTGACAACTTAACATGTCTGCTAACCAAATGTGAAGATGAGGGATGGATTGGATCTGTGAATAGTGACATTATGTGACCCCTAATTTCCTGCCTGTGTGAGAGAAAAGGCATCACTCTGTTAGAAAAAGTCAAGGGACATACCAGGATCACCAGAAATGAGGGAGCAGACCATCTAGCAAATGAGGGGGCAAAGAAGGCCACTCCAGATTTAAAAATCCCCAAAGGGTACAACCTGACAGGAGCCAAATTAGCAACAATAACACAAGTCCTAGCATATAAGGGGATAATTGAAGCCCAACTGACCCAAATAAGGAGGGGTATGGTGGTTAACCTAGATGGGACACACTGGGCTGTAAAGGACAGAACAGGCATAATGCTACCAGACAGAGTGATATGGCTATTGTTAAGAAATAAATCCCTGTCAAAAGAAATTAAAAACTTCTTGTGGAAGAGTATGCACAACCTTTTTAAAATAGGTTTGTATTGGGAAAATATTCCCAACTATGAAAAGAGGGTGAACTGTCCCAAGTGCAGGGTTGAGGGATCAATGGACCACATACTTTCAGAGTGCAAAGCATCTGGACAAGAATCAATCTGAAAATTTGTTGAAGCCCTATATAGGAAAAGGAACCTGGCCTATGCAAAGCCCTCCCTGGGAGACATCTTGGGATGCACAATAGCAGGGGGGAGGGGTAGGAGAGGTGCAGGAGATAAGAGGTTCAGATCCATAGTAACATCAGAAGCTGCATATACAATATGAAGAACGAGGTGTAATATTTAGGGGATCTGACCCAGACTGCACCTTTTTAAAAAATGAGATGGTGTCAAGAGTGGAAACCACCTTAGAAAGGAAGATCAAGCTGGACTGCCTAGAAACAGATGCAGAGAGGTATGGAAAAAAGGCAGTGAAATCACACCTAGTAAATAGTACCTGGAAATACCTTATACCAGCAAACTGTTCACCATTACAGTTGTGAAGGAAAATGACTATGGTTTTAGTGGGTATTGGGTAATTCCTGAGCCCCACACTATGTGTGGTAAAGGCATTTCCATTGGGGTGGCTCACACAGCTAAGGTGAAAGGATTTTATTGATGCAGTCTAACTGCAATGTCCTGACCAGTAGAGGTTGACAACAATGTGCTGTCTAGTGGCTCATAGCAACACCACTAAAAAAAAGTTAGTGAACAAGTTGGTGATGTTCTCAGTCGACAAAATTGGCATCATCTTGAATATCTCCCTCTCCATAGCAAGATAGGAAACTTGAAAGTCACATGACATCAAAAAGCAAGGAAATTGAGGAGAAACAATCCAAAGTGATTCAAGACAATAGATGTTGATAAGGATGACCAACCAGCTAGTGGGTGCAGGAAACAATGTTCTTTGGCAAAACAATGTAAAAAACATGGTCAAAATAATCCAATTGATTTCAAAATTTTATTTGAATGTTTCTGTTAAAACCATAGAAAAAATATTGTAACCAAACCTAAAATAATGGTACTTGCAATACCATTTGAAAAAAAGTAGAGGAAAAAATTCAATGTTCATTAATCATTCTAACATCATGTGAGAACAATCAATAAACATTACAATTTTTTTCATTGTGTGAGAACAATCAATGAACATTATATTTTTTTTTTCTTCATTTCAATTGCAAGTACCATCAGAATACCATTTTAAATCTGGTTAAAATATTTTTCTATGGTTTGTTCCCCTGCACCAAGTGTAGATGCTACTGGAGCATAGTGGAAAAAATCAATAAACATGCTCTGATTAAGTGAAAGGAAGTGTTATTGTCCGAGTTCAACATTGGACATATGATAAGTATACAATCTTACTCGTGATGTGGGTTGAAGGTATTCTGGCCTCTGTTGGGAACTTTTCAACTAAGCAGTCCACAAATGGGTCTTCTTGGCGCGGCAGTGGAGACGGAGTGCCGCCTCCTTTATCCCGCGCTGCTTAGTGGAATGTTTCCCAACGGAGGCCAGAATACCTCCAACCCACATCACGAGTAAGATGGTATACCTACTGCTTAATGGAATGTTTCCCCCCAGAGGCAAGAATACCTCCAACCCACATCACGAGTAAGATGGTATACTTACTGCTTAATGGAATGTTTCCCAACAGAGGCAAGAATACCTCCAACCCACATCATGAGTAAGATTGTATACGTATCATGTTGGGAAACGTTCCCCTAAGCCGCGCGGCTTGGGGGAATGTTTCCCAACAGCCTTATTGACAATTATACCACGATTGATCTGCTATTCGGTGACACCATGCATGAATCGGCACTGTCAACGGCAACTGATGAAACGTCTCTCAAGTTAGGCAGAGTCTGTTCGGAATGCCGCTCGAGGGCAAAAAGTCTTCGATGTAAACCGTAGTTGATCAGTCGGTGTGGGCAGCAGAGTCCATCTTTGGTGGAGCCACAGGGACTTAACTAACGGAGCAACCGTGGATTTCCGATCATGGATCTTCGCACCTTAAACAAGATTTAGGCGTAGACTAATGTCCGAAGTGCATCACGATCACATGATCCAGGGCTTCTTGTCATTGAACATCCATTGGTCCTATCAGGGTTTAATTTCTGTGAGAACCACATACTTTTCCAAGCGTTACAAACATCCATATGGTTCATTGATACCTCCGTTTTATTTTATGCTGATGTTTTTGACAGAATGCGATTGAAGTACTTGGAATTCGCTCGGAACCTCCGGGAAATACTATTTGCGGAGACGAGCTGGACCTAATTGGCGAACGGGGCCCTCCTGAATCTCGGAATCAAGCGCTAGGCGACAGAAATATTTCTCCGTTCTAGTCCGCTTTTGTTACTTTCCTCTCGAGTACCTAGGTGTAATTAATTTCTGCGGGGTTTACTTTCCAAACATTTCCAATTCACACCAGTCTGGCTCATTAATACCTCCGTCCTATTTGATACTGATGCTCTCAACAGAATGCGATCAGCACTTGAGAACATTTGGGAACATGTAATTTGATGGGGCCACCCCAAACAGATTTCGCATGATTGCTACAACGATGGTTCTAAAATCCCACCAACTGGATACGATCGCGTGCGCCATCATATGATCATTGGCTATCGATTAAGCTAACGACAGTGAAGTCTCGTAATCACTGGAGTTTGATGGGGCGGCACTCCCAGCTATAAACGAGAGAACTCCAACATTTTCTGGCTCACTAACAACATGCCTACTATGCCTATCCTCCCTCCCCTTAATGAGGACCTCTTCGTGTTTGATGCCATCGAATTCAACATGGAGCATAATGCGACTCAGCCATTTTACACCTTTGCTGATTCTGATGCCGGTCGGATCAAGACCATCACTCATCTCGAGTTTGGTAGGGCTGCTCATCGTATCGCTCATTTATTGCGACCAAATCGCCATGGTGTCGACGGCAAAGTTGTTGCCCTCATTTTTCAAGCCGACACCGTCTTGTACCATGCAATTGTGGCCGGGCTAATCTTAGCGGGCTATGTGGTATGCACCGTTTCTTTTGGTTCGCTATCTCGCTAATTATTGTATTGCAGCCGTTTCCGATATCGCCTCGCAATACCCTTGGTGCTATAGTCGAGCTCCTGACGAAGACGTCATGTCGCCGAGTGTTAACTACGCACTCTCGCTTGAAGTCACTCATCGAATCTATCAAATCAAATATTGCCGACACGTCTCTCGCTGACGAGCTTCAAGTTGAGGAAATACCTTCGATTACCTCGGTGTATCCTTACCTTGCCCATGAGACTGCTAATCATTTGTTCGATCGTTATCCTTCTTCCGCCCAACGTCCATCTATGAAGGATCTCTGTCTCTATATGCATTCCTCTGGCAGTACCGGAAACCCAAAGGTTATCCCTCAGAGTCACAAATACTGGGTACAAATGACTTATCCGAGTGTGTGTCAATCATTAATTCACTGAGTGATGCTTACCGCAGCATGTACTCATATAGCCGATCTGAGGTGCAGCAACCCTCGTTTTACACTCGGTGGCATGTCCTTGCCAGCATTCCATACTTATGGCCTTACTATTCAGCTCTTCATGCCGATATATGGAGTAGTTTCTGTTACGGTGTTCCCACCCAATTCATCCCTTTCAGAAACGTTACCACCAATTGCGCCTTCTCCAGAAAACATCCTGGAACATATGAAGCTCACTAAGTCAGACGCCATAGAGACATTCGCGACCTTCCTGCAGACATGGGCTCTCGTCCCCGAAGCCGTCGAGTACTTGAAGACCTTGAGGTTTGTGGTACGCCCTATCTGTACGATCACTTGAAACCCATGGTTCAACAACGCATTGAATAGGGATGGGCCGGTGGACCGCTGCCACCCAAGCCAGGCAACCTACTAACCGAAGCAGGCGTTGTCCTTCGTCCACTCTATGGTGGAACCGAATTTGCAATAAACACAAGATATACCCCGGTTGCTATCAAAGACCCAGAGGACTGGGAGTATATGCAATTTCACGATTTCATGAACATACGTTGGATGCCTCAAGGAGACGGCTCTTTTGAATGTCAATTTTTGGTACGTGAAGCCGTAACGCCTTTTTTTATCCGCCCTTATTTCGTAGTCGCACGACAAACACGAGACTATGTTGAACAATCTTCCTGATGTTCCCGGATACGCCACGTCGGATCTGTGGAGACCACACCCAATTAAGAAGGGGCTTTGGAAGATGTAAACTTCTTTTTTCTTCGCACGAAGTTACCTATGATAGATGGATTTTTTCTAGTGTTGGTCGTATTGACGACGTAATCGTGCACTCTTCAGGAGTAAAGACCGTTCCTGCCCCAATGGAAGCTATCGTTGTAAGCGATCCACTGTGAGTGGTTTGTCAGTGCATTCAAAAGAATTGACGGACAGATTCAAAACTATTTCAAGCGTACAAGGAGCAATCATCTTCGGTCGCGAGCGAGATCAAACTGGGATCTTAGTTGAGCTGGGCATCGGAACAGAAATTGACGTGAAGGACCACGTTCAAATTGCGTCCCTGCGCAACAAAGTCTGGTAAGCCACTTTAATTCTTACTCTCCTTCACCGGGCCCTTACAAGCCAAATAGGCCAACGATAGAAGAGGCCAACAGTATAGCCCCTGCCCACAGCAGGATCTTTAAGGAAATGATCTTGTTCACTTCAAAAGGGAAGCCTTTACCTCGCACTGCGAAGGGTTCGGTCTCACGGAAAGCCGCTTTAAATATTTATCAAAAGGAGATCGACGCAATGTAGGCATCTATTCAATTGAGAAAGTTCAGTGAATGACAAACGAGACCTCTAGATACGAGAATGTGGAAGAAGTAGTCAACGAGTCCTCTTCTCCCGTTTCCTGGTCCTTGACAGACATTGAAACGTGGCTCCTGGAGCAAGCCTCCGACCTTGGTTCGGGTCGCACTATCAGCGCCGTCGTAGATCTATTTGAACAGGGATTCGACAGGTAAGCATTGAATGGGTTTACTCCTGTCCTCGACAGCTGAGATATTGTTCATCTGTAGCATGTATGCAACTTCCTTACGTCTGCGTATCATCAATGCATTGCGCGCGTCGAAGAACCGCGAATATCGAGAAAAATATAAAGGCCTCTCCCCTAACCTTGTCTATTCCTACCCTGTCATCAAAGACCTCGCTGCATTTATCTTTT